>SNQJ01S0041376.1:23378-69758 GCA_010110895.2 Picea sitchensis
AGATCAAAAAGGGGATAAACTTGTAACAAATAAACGTCCTTTCAAATCCAATTTACGAGTGTGAAAGAGACAAGTTCACTCGGCAATCTTTTCTCTTTTTGAAAATGAGTCGAAGAAGAGCTTAACTAAGAATCGTAAACTTTCAAGTCCAATCTAACGAGTGTGAAAGGGACAAATTCACTTGGAAATATTTTCATTTTTTAGACGAGTCGGAAAAGAGCTTAACTCAGACTCACTTGGGAGTTTCTAGGAGACAAGTCACACGGGAGGCCAAGGCTCCCATGCTGGACTTCTGTGAAATGTCAATATCTTATGAATAACCGACACAAGCTTGGGAAAACCAAAATATCTCCAAGTCTAGGAGGATAAAGTGCTAGCGGAGGTTACTGTCTCCGTGATATATCGTATAATGTCTCTTACTTGAAAGGACATAGGCAGAGGCATGGGATACCCCACAAGACCATCTCAATCAAAGGGAACTTCTCTAGGCCTTGAAGGGAGAGTACTCGGGGAGAGTAAAACTCTCTCTTGTTCATAAGGTGCAGTAGCAGAAATGTTAACGACATGGTTGAAGGATGCATCACCCTCCGAAAGGAGAGTTGGATTTACCAGAGATTGCACTGGTACGACCACTTCTTCAATTATGGGTTGAATAGGATGCATGATAACAAAAATAGGAGACACATCACCCTCAACAATGAGGGTGTGGTCAGGAGAGGATTGCACTAGCATGACTGTCAGGTCAATCAAAAGAAGAAACAGGGTGTGGGGAAACCACAAACGCCTCAGAACCTGAAGGGCCCTCAAGTGAGAATCATGCTTTTGGTATCCCAACAGTATCAGGACACAAAGGAGTAAGGTGATTTCCTTTGCATGTCCTGCAAAGGAATTTGGGCTTACATCTAAGATGTCTAAGCTTCTCCATCGTATGAATTTCCCCAACGTCATTTACAATGGTTGGTGACATGCTCTATGCGTGACTGGCAGACATTGGAGATTCATCTCCCACGTGATGTACAGAGTTTGGAGACGTGACATCGATATGACTCGTGGTGACTAGAGTGATGCCCCCGTCATGACTAACAGAGGTTAGTTGCGGGTCTTCAACATGACTTGCAGAGGTTGTCGACCAATCTCCAACATGACTAGCAGGGGTTGGTGATGGAGCTCCGGTATGACTGGAAGTGACTGGACTAGCGGTGGTGGTGAATTGTGGCATTTGATACCAATGTCCCGGGAAATATTGGTTTTGAAACATTGCAGGCCAGGAAGGATCATGGTTTACACCATGTCCCTATCCGGAAAGGTAGTATCCTCTGCCTAATTGATCCATAGAGGTTTATACATACATCATCACTAAAGCGAATGTCTGCGAAGAGACAAAAGTATGATAAGGATTATTCAAGTGAGGATATATGTTTCCCCCATGTGAAGAGATTTTGTGAATAGGGTAGCCCGAACTGTAAAATTGATTATTCCCGTATGAAAGACCCGAGGATATATGGGGACCCTCCATGGGAAAATTGTTCGTAGGAACTGGCATGGAAGATGAAGGATACATGGATGGGGTGTAATAAGTAGAATAACCACCCATTTGAGTATTGGCTCCTGAAAAAACATAGCTAGGACTGGATCCATAAGAGGGGAGGTTCCAACCTTCCATAGTGAGAGTTGGTTGAGAGACATGTCTCCTATCAAATGAATATGTAGACGGCAGGGCCATGGTGCCCCCGGATCCAATGCTAGGATTCATATAAGTGGGCCAGGGAGAGGATAAGATGGGTGAAGGTATGTTTGGCATATCAATAAGAAAATGATTAGAGACCCAAGGCAAGTACTGAGTTTCATAATTCTGCATACCATTATGAAAAGCGGATGGATTCGTCCCCATGAAATGAGTGAACATCATGGGGGGGTAGCAGTAAAGGAGGGAGTCATAGGAACTCCACTATCCATGATAATGACAACTCAAGGCACAATGTAAAATCTCAAAGGCCTACTAATAATCAAAGAGCACACCAACAATAATCAAACGGCCAATATGCACACAAACAGGATAAAGTAGTTGAAAGGGTGTTGACGGGCGTTTATGACACACCGTCAATGGGAAGGGAAGACTCATTCTAGGGTTGTCTATTTAAACCAATCTGTTTGGTATAATCTACCCTGACGTGTTTTATGGCTCAGTTAGCTAACTAAGATCCTAAAACAACTAAAATATGTGGACTAACTTAAGATACAACTCTAACAATCAACACTTTAATTACAAATGCTTAACCAACAATGTTTATGTACAATAGTTATATACAATTTACAAGGTTTAAGCAAAGCCTTGTGAAAATAATTGTTTTAAGATAATGGATCTAAACAAAGATGAAGAATATAAACAAAATTATTCTAATACTCTAAATACCAAACTAATAAACAATGTATGAATAAGATTGTTAATTATATAACGAAAATAAACAAAGTATTTAACGTTTAGATGATGCAATCACTATTCATTCATAAATTAACAAATTAAATAAATAATACACTAACTAACCTCTCGTTGATCAGCAATGCTAAGCTAAATTCACCTCTTTGTATTTGTATGAGCTCCTCTTAACCTGTGTCAAGTGTAAACCTATGGCAAAGGAAAGCATAATACTTCCTGAAGAAACTCAAAGAAGTCTTTTACATTTTGGAACGAGTTTATGATGACAGAAAGACAAACGATTATATATCATGTGACTTTAGAATGTCCAAATAACTGAAAACGAAAGAAATTTCAATCATCAGTAAATAGTGTTACCAGCTATGTAGTATCAGATGTAAACTCAAAATACTCGAATAGATGATCAGCCACAGATATTAAAGGAACCAAAATATAATGAACCATATAAATGAAAACATAACATGAAAAATTGTATGCAGAACAGTTTAAAGCTAGTTCAATACAAATAAAGTTTCATATTCAGAAATTATATAAGAAACAATATTAACATTGCACAATTAAAAAAGGACAAAAGCCAAAGAGTAAATTGTATCCCATATAGTTTTAGTATAATAAGTTCATCATAAGGTCCAAAATGAATTTTTGGGATAATCAACTCTTAAAGATTGAAAAAATGAATACATAAATGATAGAAAATAATCATTTATTGATAAAACATACTAAAGCTAATTTAAATCAATGCATGATCAATTACTCAAAGAATATGAAGATATTATAATGAAAACAAAACCATTTTACTCACAGGACAAAATCCATTAAGCAAGATGGAATTTCATATTCTTCTTTGAAAATGTTTGTCCATTCTCCCAAAGATTCCAACCATCCGTTACTCCATTTGAAAAGAAAAAAGTTTACAAAAGATATAATATACAAAAAAGAAAAGATAAAAATCCTCCTCTCAATTTTCTAGATCTCTTTGGCTCTGAACTTTCCCATATATTTATATAATGAATGAACAGTCTGGGCATCACTAATAATTTCCGCCACCTGAAATTTGTCTCGTAAAGAGACACAAATATCTCTCAAATCGTACATTTGTTTGGGAAAATTCTCGCTTGAAAGCTAAATGGTTCCATTCTGGAGATGGGTTTTCAATCATTTCTTCAGATTCCTCACGGTTTGGCTGAAACAAGTCCCGCAAAATTGTTTGTCTGTTCTTGAACACATTTCCAAATCTTATCTATTGTTGCTCATAAATTATTTGCAGCAATCCAATATTATTTTTGGATCAATTATCTTGAACGTATTTAAATAATAAAATCAATCCATGATCAGATCCATACCAAATAACTGATAAAAACCTGTGAAACAAAAAGATGTCAAATTAATAACCTAAAAATTGTGAATAAAACAAAATCTAGAACAATAAAATTAAAATGAATTTAAACTAACTATAAGTTCTAAACAAATATTTTGTATATTTTCCTTTCAAATATGATCTTAAAATTCTACAAGCTTCAAGTTGATGGAGAGGAGAAAAATATTAATTTTGGGTTTTCACAAAATCAAACAAATGATAGATAAATTTTTATTTTTTATTTTTAATTTTTAAATGAGATGCAAACTAACAAAATAATTTAATTAATTAAACCTACCAAATGATTTTCTGAAAATGATTGTTAATGAGCAAAAAAATAAAACATAATCATAATTTAAACGAAAGTAAACAGTTGATAAAAATTAAGGTTTTCGTTTAAATTAAGATTTCTATGTTCGTATCTCTCTCATTCAAATTTGATCAAATGTGAACAAATGTCATAGAAAATATGTGTCGTAATAAAAACTCTCAAATTATGAAGCTTGCCCATCAACATCAAAACTTTGTAGAAAGAAAAATAAAATGGCATTTAAATTTCATGAAATTCAAACCAAACAAAAGAAAAGAATATAAACTCAAACGAACCTTGAAACAAAGAAAACCAATTCCAATCCAATCAAGTCAAAGGGAAACAAACAAAGAATCCAAGCAAAATTTCGAGGGACCCTAGATCTTGATTAAAGAAAAAAAAGGGGGGTTGTTGGGGTCCAACAAATGGCGACTTACTGGGTGAAGCGGTTATCTCTGACCTATTAAATTGTCATCGCAGGGAAGAATAATAAGACTTGGATATAATTTTAAGCTGTTTTGAAACAAATCCACTTTAATATTACACAATATTAAGACTAGCTCAGATTTATAGAAAAATATCAAAAAAGAAGAAAATAATGCTTTTACAGAGGATTATAACATGAAGTTGTGTTTTAATCAAAGAGTCACGATGTTTATAAAAAGACTTCAATACCATTGATAGAGTCAATGCTTCTAGCAGGCGTCCATAGCCTCGACATGGATGTCATTTAACCCACTCAAATGCTTTAATCTCATCCAATAGTTGTATCCACATGATGTATACTTCCATAAAATTTAATTTAAAAGCATATACATGCTACCTCTCGACCCAACATTGTTTCGTTGCCAGGAGACCTATTCAATACCCCGACAAAGCTGTCTTGGTATCATGTGTGCATTTACCCGCTGCCAGCGAGCCTGTTCAGTACCCCAACGGGTTTACACACACTTCTCACACTTAAGTGTTTCCAACCCTCTTATGCCACTTTTAAATAATAATACAATTATAGATTTATTGATGACAAAGGGAGTAGGGTGATATTGGAGGTTAATTGCAATATAGGTGAACAATTGATCATTTTTTTTAATTTGCTTTCAAAATTGGAAGTTTTATCATGGTTTACAGATTTTAGATTTCAGTTAAGAAAACATCTAGAGAATGGGGAAGCACTTAAAAGTGATTCCTTAAGAATATGGACGGCGTAAAAAGTTTAAAGATAATCGTAATTCTCAAAGATCTCAACAAATTTCAGGGGTAATACTCTGACAAAGATTGTTTAGGATTTCATAGTACTCAACTAACTTACAAATCAATTATCTGAGTTGAACCTTAACATCAGAAACTGTTTGAACTATTTCAAATTGATTTTAAAAACACAAGTCTTGAAATGAATGCTTCCTTCGACAATCACTCTTTGATCAGAAATGTATTTATTCAAAAAGATAGACAAGAAAAAAGTTCATTCAAAGAAATCAAAAAACACACAGCAAACCAAATCAAATTTTATTAATGGAATTCAAAATCAAAAGTGCATAGAAAAAACAACAAAATTGAAATAGCAAAAGCACACTTTCAGAAAAAAAAATTGGCCAAAGATAAACCCGAGCTTTTGGATCTACTAGCATCCTGCTGTAAAATAAAGGAAGAACCAAATCATATTAAATATCATGTGCGAGCAAGTTCTTTTATTAAGATATTGATTCATAAGATGTTACTTTGACCAAGCATTATTATTAAAAATAAAAGAGACTAAAAGAAAATTAAAAAATCCTTATTAAGATGAGTGCATTCCTACTCGTGGCACCTTGGGTCAGGGTTGAATTCGGGTGAATTAATAGTTCAAATTTACTTATCTCTTTACTTTCCATTTTAAAATTTCCATGATGATAATGTGTTTTTGAAAAGAAATATTCAATGAAAAGTAGAGAGAAAAGGATTAAAGTGGACTTCCCTGACAACATTCATATTATGGTTCTCTTGGTGTACCCACTTTTGTTCATAACTGCATTATTACAAAAGAAACAATGAGAAAGAAAACTAAAGGAAACCTACTCTAACTACTAAACAAATCAAAATACTAAGTGAAGTCATGCTTCCAATGTAACCATCGGAGTAACTCCAATCCTGCAATGAAAACAAAATCGAATATTAGTAACAAGAATGGTAGTGTATCGAAATATGACAAGAATACATCATACTTACCTTTATAATAATCATTTAAAAACAAAACAAGCATGACCTTACCATTCCCTTGAACATTCTTTCTGTATGAATCCTCCAACCATTCTACAATTTTGTCATTATATGGGTCACAAAAACATGAAAAAATGTAATTGATATTGAGAAGCTTGTCAGAGTTATGGGGACCTGACATAAGCATCGCCCTAGATCGAAGTGCCCCATCCTCCCGATAATTTTCCGTTCATTACATATTTTCTCCATCTGAAGGATATAAAAGGAGTGTCAAATTTACCTCCTTGATTTCTAAATAAGGTGAAGATAATCTTACCATTCCCTGAAAACTTTTTGAGATATGAATACTCCAACCAATCTACAATCCTATCATAATACATGCAATTACTAACATGGGATTGTTCGAAAGAATTCATAGACAAGAAATATTCCTGATGAGAATAAAGTATTAGATTATCATGGAAAGAATCTTGTAAAAAGGTTGGATCAAGATTGCGATAACTTATCATGATTTTCGATCAGAAAAGAAGTGTCCCATTCTCTTGAAACTTTTCATTGAGCTCGAATACTTCAAGATTAACTATTTGAGGTGAACTAAATGGAACAACCAACATTTTTGAATAATCATCATTGGTAATAGTATTTGGTTGATTATACTTTTCAACCTCAAATAATTGATCATGGAAAAATTTAAATCCTTCTTTAAACACAAATTGAGATGAATCAATGGAAGATGCAATTTGAGACTCTTTCAAATCATTTCTTGATTTACCCATGGATAATTKATGAGAATAAGAATTAAYATGTTCATGGGCAAAATTATTTTCCTCTTTATCTTCTATTCGGTAATCTCTATTAATTTGTACCTAATTATATAATGTTGAATTCTCTCCAAGGTAATATGGAACACATAATTGCACAACATTAGGATCAAAAATATTAGGGTACAAGGAATAATCTGTAGAAGAATTGAGGAAACGAAATGCATCTCTTGAAATGATAGGTATATGTGTTTCAAATTCTAGTTTTGTTCCCTCTCCTTGAATAAACAGATCATCTATCATCATATGTTCTTTTAAAGAACACGAGATATTTTCCAAGACCAAATCATGTTCATCATAAAAGGGTGAATGTGATAGAAAATTATCAGAATTAGATGATTCATTACTAGTTTGACCAATGTTGTCATCTCCCACTAATTGATCTTGAACCTGTTCACATGAGTGAGGGGAAGTTTTACTCACAACAAGATTACCAAATTCACATTCTGTCTCTTTTACTTTAAAAACAATTGTAATATCTTGGAGAGTTTGACCACGGTCTCCTTTTGAATTCAGTGTTCTTTCCTCAATAAAAAAAGATATTGTTGGCAAAGAAATATCAGAAGTAAAAATTGTATCTTGTAAAATGTCATGTTGCTCCTGATCTGCCAAAATGAAGGAAGTTGACAAAAAAATGTGGTGCTTTAATGACTTCAAGATCATCATGAACTTTTAAACCATCTTGAGATTGAGTATTAGTGCTCATTTCAGATTGGTTAACAATTAATTGAGCTTGCTTGTCTAAGAGAAAAACGAGATATTGAAACCATTCATTAATAAGAGACATTTCTTTCAAAGAGAATCTAGTACAAACATGTATGAACCTAATTGCAAAATCATTGAACGATTCATCATTTTCTTTCCTTAAGCAACTTAATTCTTCACTTAATTCATCATAATCATAATTGTTAAAATCTGATAAAAACTCAATTACAAACTCAGACAAAGAATGAATCAGACTAGTTGGAAAAGATTCGAACCAATATTTAACCTGACCTCGGAAGGTGAGAGCGAACAATCTTCATATAACATTATGATCAATGATATTATGTTTTAAACATTTATAAAAAAAAATTAGAAATATGGTCTACTGCAAATGTGTTCCCTCCACCATCAAAGGTGAGTTTTGAAAAGAGATCAATTGTTTTGTTGGGAATAATTGGTAATGAGACATTGAAAGCATGTTCCAACACAGTGATTTGGGCAGGGGCCATGAAAAATTAAGAAATTGAAGAAATTGACTCCAAATAGTTAGTTTGTCATCTAACCTGCCTTCTAGTGCATTATAAGATGACACATAAGAAGAATTTATAAATCTGGAATTATGAAAGGTTGAGGGGTGAAACATTTAATCATTAAATTTACCTTGGCCCTCCTTCTAGTTTCATTTGTTGACGGACGTTTATGACACACCGTCAACGGGAAGGGAAGATCTGGTCTGGGGTTGTCTATTTAACCCAATCTGTTTGGTATAATCTACCCTAGCGGTTTTTATGGCTTTGTCAACCAACTAAGATCCTAAAACAACTAAAAGATGTGGACTAACTTAAGATACAACTCTAACAATCAACACTTTAATTACAAATGATTACTAACAGTGTTTATGTACAATAGCTATATACAATTTACAAGGTTTAAGCAAAGCCTTGTGAAAATAATCGTTTTAAGATAATGGATCTGAACAAAGATGAAGAATATAAACAAAATTATTTTAATACTCTAAATACCAAACTAATAACCAATGGGTGAATAAGATTGTTAATGATATAATGAAAATAAACAAAGTATTTAATGTTTAGATGATGCAATCACTATTCATTCATAAATTAACAAATTAAATAAATAATACACTAACTAACCTCTCATTGATCAACAGTGCTAAACTAAATTCACCTCTCTGTATTTGTATGAGCTCCTCTTAACCCGTGTCAAGTGTAAACCTATGACAAAGGCAAGCATAATACTTTATGAAGAAACTCAAAGAAGTCTCGTATATTTCGGAACGAGTTTATGATGACAGAAAGACAAACGATTATATATCATGTGACTTTAGAATGTCCAAATAATTGAAAATGAAAGAAATTTCAATCCTCAGTAAATAGTGTTACCAGCTATCTAGTATCAGATGTAAACTCAAAATACTTGAATAGATGATCAGCCACAGATATTAAAGGAACCAAAATATAATGAACCATATAAATGAAAACATAACATGAAAAATTATATACAGAACAATCTAAAGCTAGTTCAATACAAATAAAGTTTCATATTCAGAAATTATATAAGAAACAATATTAACATTGCACAATATACAAAAGGACAAAAGCCAAAGAGTAAATTGTATCCCATATAGTTTCAGTATAATAAGTTCATCATAAGGTCCAAAATGAATTTTTTGGATAATACTCTTAAAGATTGAAAAAATGAATACATAAATGATAGCAATTAACCATGTATTGATAAAACACACTAAAGCTAATTTAAATCAATGCATAATCAATTACTCAAAGAATATGAAGATATTATAATGAAAACAAAACCATTTTACTCACAGGACAAAAGTCATTAAGCAACCTGGAATTCCATATTCTTCTTTGAAAATACTTGTTCATTCTTCCAAAGATTCCAACCATTTGTTACTCCATTTGAAAAGAATTTTTTTTACAAAAAATATAATATAAAAAATAAAAATAAAAAGATAAAAATCCTCCTCTCAATTTCCTGGATCTCTTTGGCTCTAAACTTTCTCATATATTTATACAATGAATGAACAGTCTGAGCGTCACTAATAATTTTCGCCACCTGAAATTTGTCTCGTAAAGAGACACAAATATATCTCAAACCGTGCATTTGTTTGGGAAAATTCCTGCATGAAATCTAAATGGGTCCATTTTGGAGATGGGTTTTCAACCGTTTCTTCAAATTTCTCACACTTTGGCTAAAGCAAGTCCCGCAAAATCGTCTTTATGTTCTTGAAAGCATTTCAAAATCTTATCTGTTGTTGCTCATAAATTATTTGCAGCAATCCAATATTATTTTTGGATCAATTATCTTGAATGTATTTAGATAATAAAATCAAGCCATGATCAGATCCGTACCAAATAATTGATAATAGAAACCTGTGAAAAAAAAAGATATCAAATTAATAACCCAAAAATTGTGAATAAAACAAAATTTAGAACAATAAAATTAAAATGAATTTAAACTAACTATAAGTTTTAAACAAATATTTTTTATATTTTCCTTTCAAATATGATCTTAAAATTCTAGAAGCTTCAAGTTGAAGGAGAGGAGAAAAATATTAATTTTGGGTTTTCACAAAATCAAACAAATGATAGATAATTCTTTTTTTTTAATTTATTTTTATTTTGAGATGAGATGTAAACTAAAAAAATAATTTAATTAATTAAACCTACCAAATGATTTTGTGAAAATGATTGTTAATGAGCAAAAAACGAAAACATAATCATAATTTAAACGAAAGTAAACAGTTGATAAAAATTAAGGTTTTCGTTTAAATTAAGATTTCTATGTTTGTATCTCCCTCATTCAAATTTGATCAAATGTGAACAAATGTCATAGAAAATATGTGTCGTAATAAAAACTCCCAAATTATGAAGCTCGTCCATCAACATCAAAACTCTGTAGAAAGAAAAATGAAATGGCATTTAAATTTCATGAAATTCAAACCAAACAAAAGAAAATAATATAAACTCAAACGAACCTCGAAACAAAGAAAACCAATACCAATCCAATCAAGTCAAAGGGAAACAAACGAAGAATCCAAGTAAAATTTTGAGGGACCCTAGATTTTGATTAAAGAAAAAGAAGGGGGTTGTTGGGGCCCAACAAAGGGGCCTCCCTCCCTAAAGTAGGTATGTCTTGCCCAAGAGGGCCCTTATAACTGATTATGATACCTCTGATCTTTATCAGGGTATATGGAAACATCCCTCTCTAAATTAGAATGCTTATGCCCATACCCATGTCATTCCCCCTATAAAATAGTATGTGTATGCCCATACCCACATCAAGATGTCTCCATATTCATATACTTTTTTTTAACCAAAATAGAATTTGTATTCATTCAAAAGGGTTGCAGCCGAAGCATGTAGAGAGTTACATAGGGTTGATTCACGTTGCCTTAAACAAGATAAGACAGTTTTCTATGTATACATAAAAAAGATTCAAACTAACTACCATACAAATATTCCAAGTTGGCCTACATGTGGTATGTTTTACATAAACTCCTAAAATACATATAACTCAGAAATACATAACATTTCCGAAAAAATTTATCACTACTTATCTTCTTCCCCATCATGAGATTGAGGGGAGATTTGTCCTTCAATTTCCATAGAGTCTCTCAACTTATGGATTGTCTCGTCTTCCTTTAGCATAGCATGGAATGATTTCTCTGTTTCCCTATTATTGGATTTCATTGATAAAGAATCCTTACACTAGGTGAGTGTAAGTCTTCATAACCTATTACACTCTATTTCGAGGGAATCCAGTCTTTGCTTCTGACGCACTAGGATACTCATGATATTAGCAATTTGAGTGTTTCAAGCCTCCTCAATCTCTGTAATTTTAGAGAATAATGTAACTAGAGCACCATGATGGTGTGAATGAGGTCCTCATGCCAACACATGACTCTATGGAGATCCCAGACATCAATACTTGCACAGTAGACCTAAGGAAGAAACTGATAACCAAACCTTGTATTCACACCAACTAGATTAAGCACACCAACATTTAAATTTTAAAGTTGAATTTCTAGTGGCATATGCACCATGCATGAAGAACTGATTCGATTCATGAAAATCATAAGGCCAAGAGATAAATGTTCTACTATACTTATAGTTAGGGCATGTGGCTTTCATAAAGAAACACAAGCCCATGGAACACCAAATTTCCCCGTAGTCACATAGATGCAACAAGCTTCTAAACAACCAATGACATATTCAAAAGGAAAAAGAAGTGGGTTTGAATTACAACTAACCCAATTTCTGAATGGGAAATAACTAATAGAATTTTTTGAGTCCTAAATATAGCAAGCTCCCAAATTATCAATGGATTGCTATAGATTATCCCTCCTTCCAAATGTTGTTCATTTCCACAAATTCCACCACTTGAATGCCTTCAAAACTCCAAATTATATTGACTTAGAGATAGAGATATCAAGCAGGACATGATGAGCCAATGAGGGGTGACAAGAATGGATTGAAACATTTGACTTTTCACACACATAGAATTTTAGAGAAAACCAATCCAGAGGCTACCAAGACGCTGACCAAAACAACATACCAAAATATTTGGCGCATTATGGGCCAACTTGAAATATCCCAATGTTCGGTCATAGACTATGTCATCATCCCACCTCAAGTGCACCAACACAATGAATGGCATTCATCTTCCACAAACTTGGGTTTATTTCACATGGAGAGAAGGATTGTATGCATCAATGAGTTTCCCTTTGCAAGGTTTTGCCAACTCGCAATTAATGGTTGATTCATTCGATATTTAATGTGCATTTAAACCCACTTGAAAATGATTTAGGGGATGACCCTAAAGTCACGAACCCCATTTTTTACCAAGGTTATAGGGATAAAATATGTCATGTGTTTGGCCCATTGATATTCCTTGTCATTCAACTCTCTTTATATATGGAAAAATGAGACTCTAGCAAAGAAGTTAATTTCTTGCTTGATTTTGGAGATGATGTTTTTTAGTTTTGATCCTTCAAGATAAGATTTACTAATAATTTATTTGATGATGGTCATTGAATCCCCAAAGACTGATATAGTTCTAATACCTAGACCTGCTTACCAATAGAGAGACTACACCATAATGCATATTCTTCAACCAAATTGTTTGAGATGTTCCCTGGACCCTAGGCAGAAGAGATTATTAGAATTCCTTCATGATCATGAAGACTCCCCCTACTACCGACACCCCTGAAATGTCTCCATATTCATAATCAAAACTTCTATAACATAATTTATATGACTTTCATTGTTCTATATTCTTAATATCTACATCTTCAATTCAAAATTTATTTTATATATATACTGCAATAGTCGAAAAATTTAACGGCCAAAACTAGGGTTGAGAAATTTAACGGCCAAAATTTAGGGTGATTTTGGACAAGCTCATTTGGGTGATGATGCACCATGCAAAATAGTTGGAATGGGAAAGGTAAAAATAAAGCAAACGAATGGAAACCAATGGTTTTTGAAAGAGGTAAAACATGTTCCAGATCTAAGGAAAAATCTAATTTCAACAAGGAAGTTGGCAAGTGAAGGTTGTATATCCATATTTACATATAAAGTGTGGAAGGTCACCAAAGGATCATTGGTGATAGAAAAAGGAGAGAAGGTAGGTACATTGTATTTATGTACTGGTAATACTGACTCTTCTATCTCTTTAGCTTCTACAGGAGTGGATACAACACTGTGGCATCATAGGTGTTGGTCCTAAGGTCTACACCTGACTGTTAAAGGGCAAAGCTAGGCCACCTATCAGTTTAGAATGAATGTTTCTTTTCATTTTCTCTTTGTTGGTCAGAGGGTTATTATATCAAGACAAAAGGGAGGTTGGGTTGGCAGAATGATACGGATGAGGGTCCTCCTTGGTTGGTGGCACACTAATGACAGACCAGTGAAATAATAGAAAAACAAAGGGAAACAACAGACTACTCAATGAATAAGTTGTTGCAAGAAGTTCAATACTTAAAATATAATTTTAAGACATTAAACATGTATCAAAACACAATTATTCCCACAGGTTGTAAATAAAACAAATCTTCACCAAAGCATTAGTTGTTTGACGAGTTGCATATCAATCAAAACAAGTTATACAATAGCTAAAAGGAAATGAAATGTACTTTGCACAAATAAAAAATTGTATTCAAGATAAGAATAAAAACACATGAAGATTTGAAAGAAACATTGTCATCAAGAGTATGTTCACTAGGTAGAGATCTTTAATCCATGCATAGAATGGATCCAACCAGTCTGATCTATTGTTATTCTTTTACCTAGAAATCTGACCCTCAAAACATTCAAAGACCCTCTTTTTAACAGATTTGCAGAGGTTCTCGTCCTCACGGGACTGAGACCTAATTTTAGGTAACTGTTCATAAAACAAATTATTAACTCGACTAAGACACTGGACTTAATCAGCAAGAGTGGTTCTTATCACACACATAAGACCACTCTTATATCTAATCTAAGACAATGCTGGAATAAATCAACTAAAAATTAGTTCTGTCTCTGAGACAGAACTGATGCATGCATTGGAGGAACTGAATTGGCAGAAAATAGGCCACGGGGTGACAGAATAGAGCTCTGCATTGAGCGTTGGCATGCCTGCGAGCTGTTGGAGGCCACTAGAAACAACCGGTTGCATGAGAAGATCTCTGCTTGAGGAAGAGGTAGTTTGTTGAAGTGTTCTAGAACCAATCTGCGTCGACATGTGACTGAGGCTTAACTCTCCGTCTGTATGTGTCTAAGATTTCAGAAGCTAAACGTGCTTCATCTCTCCTGTAACTGACCCTTCTTCTATCTTTCTCTATGGTGAACTGTCTGCGAATGGGAAGACGTGGGGGAGGGCGTCCAATAGGAAGACAGGACGCGTGCAGGTGGGCGTCGTGGATGTAGATGAAGTGGAGGGGAGTGGAGGTGACTGGCTTGAGTGGAGGTGAGATGGAGGTGACGTGGAGACCTGATGTCATATAAGCGCGTGATTGCAAAAGTTTTCAAGAGTGGTTTGGGTCCACACCGGCTTTAGGTCCGCAATCCCCCATAAGATTCCATGTACCCTTCCAAGAATACCATGGTTCCAATTGCGGGAACGCTCTAGAAAATTAACATCCGAGCAGTTTACATACCCACAATGAATTGTGATCGATTGTGTCGCAATCTACGATCCGAGTAATATTCCTTCCTTACACGTTGTAAGGATCGACGGTGCTGGTTGATTTGAGATGGATGGTCCAAATTCACTTCGGACGTTCGGGCTTCTAGAGTTTCGAATATGTGTGCTTTGAAATCTCTCGGAGGAAAATCACCGAAGTGGATGATCTGCTTCCATGTGTCCTTGTCGATGGATGGTCCGGACTCACTTCGAAAATTCAGGCTTCAGGATTTTCGAATGTGTGTTCTTTGAAATCTCCCAGAAGAAAAATCATTGAAGTGGATGATCTGCTTCCACATGTCTTTGTCGATGGATGGTCCAGATTCACTTCAGACGTTCGGGCTTCGGGAGTTTTGAATGTTTGTGCTTTGAAATCTCCCAAAGGAAAAATCATCGAAGTGGATGATCTGCTTCCACGTGTCCTTGCCGATGGATGGTCCAGATTCACTTCGGACGTTCGAGCTTCAGGAGTTTTGAATGTTTGTGCTTTGAAATCTCTCGGAGGAAAATCGTCGAAGTGGATGATCTGCTTCCACATGTCCTTGTCGATGGATGGTCCAAGTTCACTTTGGAAATTTGGGCTTTGGGAGTTTCGAATGTTGGTGCTTTGAAATCTCTCGGAGTGGTAAGGGCTTTCGGGACTTCGGCTCTTCGGAGGCTTCGGGTCTTCAGCAATTCAGAGTTTTATGTTCTTTGGCAATATGGAGGTTTCGACACTTCGTAAGATTTGAACGAATGGAAATTTTATACGCCCAAGCGCCGAAGTCACAGAGTCATTCTTGTTAAATCCCGTGTGAGTTTGAGACTCTAAATGTGCAGGAGCCATTGATCTGCATCGAGTGTTGGATCTCCAACTTTGAAGGCTTGACCTATCTACTTGGCTTTAATTCTAAGCCTAAAATGGACTTCTTTGATTTGCTTCCTTTGTCCACGAGTGTTTCCTATGCATATAAAAAGGCTTGGTCGACCTGTTGTGAGATCAATCAATGGAAAATGTGATGACAAGCATTCTGAACCAAATATGACATGTATTTAATCCTTCCATAAAAAAAAAAACAAAAATGTGCAAAGACTCAAACAAATAAGAACCAGGTCACTCAGTAATGGGAAACTGACTTAACCAACCAGAAGAGGAAGAATTGATGAAGGCATAGGAAAAAGAGAGAGGAGAGGCAGGGGTGAAGACCTAGGTTACAACATTGGCTCCATCCGGGGATAGCTCGTCCCCGTGAGGTGCTAAGAACTGTAGATCGATGCCTTGAGATTAAATAACTTCTCTTACCTTCCATTTCTTACCTTTGTTTCCATCTTCCAGCCCTGTGTATTTACTATTGTCCCTCGGCCATGCATTTTATTGAATTAAAAACTGAGATTACACCCAAGTGCTTGCGTTCGGCTATGGAGTCTTTACTGTAACTTGAAAATGAAACTAAACCCTAGTGCCTTTGTTGGGCTATGGAGTCTCTTATTCAAACAAGCTATTGAAAACCAACATACTGAAAAAACAATCTGCGAACTAAAAATTAAATGCTCGAACTACGATCTTATTCTCCTGTTACCTACTCTATTCAGCTGAAAACCAACACAATCATGTGTAATTCCACTTCCAATGAAACCAAGAAAACATTTGACTAAGAATTGTAACTATGTGCAGGTCACTGTTTAGAATAATCCAAAGAGGACATATCAAACGCGACAAAAAGTTGGCAGGCATCTGGTACTTACAGTTGCAAATGATGATCATGGTAAAACTTTCAACCTTTGGGATTTTGGAAAAATAAGAATCCGTCCATATCTCTATTGGATCTTGAAACTCATGAAAAGACTTCAATTGGTTGAGAGGAAAAAAAAATTGTTGTGTGAGATCTGCATTATAAACAATACTGAGTTGCCCCTGTCCTCGTTGAAACAGCTCATGAAAGTCATGTGATTCACAACCATAAAGGGAAGCAAAACACCCTTGATATTGGTCATCTTGTTGTTTGAAATGAATGGGTATGTCTACTGCATTGTTGGTTTTTCATCTTCAAACTTATAGATTTCTTGTTGATCAACAATTTCAGAAGGAAGGAGAAAAACATGCTCGTGACCTTCAACGTCACTTTCCTCACAGTTAATCAAATATTTATGAGAACATAGAACAACATATGTATCATAACAACGACTATCTGAGTCACCTAGAATAATTAAAGATGTATCCAAAGCCTTGTTATCATCAATTTCATCATTAATGTAATTCCCAACATCATCCATTTGAATAAAAGGATCAGAAGAAGACTCATATGTAATCGAATCTTCCTCCACTTCCTCAACAGAAAAATCCCCTTTACTTTCACTACTAGAAGAACTAATAAGTGACTGTCGAATATGAGATTCAAATTCTTCACAACAGTTCTCAAAAAGTAAATCAGCTGGAAAAAGCCTTTTACAATGCTTATTGAATGCAGCATGGAACTTTTCTAGGGAAGAGATGCTAGCAGGGGGACAAGGATCGATACCACTCACAAGAATCTCCCTCTAATGAGTACATCATCATGATGCATTCCCCACTGATGCATGAGTTCACGAAACTCAAGCAAATGCTCAACAGGGTTGTCATCTCTATGATCTCTAAATCTGGGCAAAAAATCACCCCACTCATCTATAGTAGGAACAACATTTCGAAAACCAAGAACAATAGAGAAATTTAAAGGAGAAAACCTTCGAGCCAATATGGCTTCCATATGGAACTATGATTTCTTAAAACTGTGGATTTGCCACTGGATTGTTTAACCATGGAGTCGTCGAGTGAATGATATGTAGTTTGAATGTGTCTGGTCTTTGTTCACCATCAAATATCATATCTGATCATTGTTGTTCTCCCAGGGAAATATATTTCATGTCTCTGTTCCCCGGCAGTGGTGCCAAAAGATGTTGGTCCTAAGGTCTGCACATGACTGCTAAAGGGAAAATCTAGGACACCTATCAGTTTAGAATGAATGTTTCTTTTAATTTTATGTTTTTTTGTCAGAGGGTTATTCTACCAAGACAAAAGGGAGGTTGGGTTGGCAGAATGATACGGATGAGGGTCCTCCTTGTTTGGTGGCACACAAATGACAGACCAGTGAAATAATAGAAAAACAAAGGGAAACAATAGACTACTAAATGAATAAGTTGTTGCAAGAATTTCAATACTTAAAATATCATTTTAAGGTATTAAACATGTATCAAAAACAAAATTATTCCCACAGGTTGTAAATAAAACAAATCTTCACCAAAGCATTAGTTGTTTGACAGGTTGCATATCAGTAAAAACAAGTTATACAATAGTTGAAAGGAAATGAAATGTACTTTGCACAAATCAAAAACTATATTCAAGATAAGAATAAAAAAACATGAAGATTTGAACGAAACATTGCCATCAAGAGTATGTTCACCGGGTAGAGAGTTTTAATCCATGCATAGAACGGGTCCAACCAGTTTGATGTATTGCTATTCTTTTCCACGAAAATCCTACCCTCAAAACATTCAAAGACCCTCTATTTAACAGAGTTGCAGAGGTTCTCATCCTCAGGGGACTGAGACCTAATTTTAGGTAACTGTTTGTAAAAAAAATTATTAACTCGACTAAGACTCTGGAATCAATCAACAAGAGTGGTTCTTATCACACACAGAAGACCACTATTATATCTAATCTAAGACGATGCTAGAATAAATCAACTACAAACTACTATTGTCTCTGAGACAGAACTGATGCATGTGTTGGAAGAACTGAATTGGAAGAAAATAGGCCACGGGGTGACAGAAAAGAGCTCTAAATTGAGAGTTGGCATGCTTGTGAGCTATTGGAGGCCACTGGAGACAACTGGTTGCATGAGCAGATATCTGCTTGAGGAAGAGGTAGTATGTTGAAGTGTTCTAGAACTAATCTGCGTCGACCTGTGACTGAGGCTTAACTCTTCGTTTGTATGTGTCTGAGCTTTCGGAAGCTAAGCACACTCCATATCGCCTGTAATTGACCCTTCTTCTTGCTTTCTCTATGAAGAGATAGTTGTGAATGGGAAGACATGGGGGCGGGCGTCCAATAGGAAGACATGATGCGTGCAAGTGGACGCCATGGATGTAGATGAAGTGGAGGTGACAGGTGTGAGTGGAGGTCATATGGAGGTGACGTGGAGACCTGATGTCATATAAGCACATGATTGCAGAAGTTTTCGAGAGTGGTTTGGGTCCACACCACCTTTGGGCCCGCAATCCCCTACAAGCTGCCACGTACCCTTCCAACAATACCATGGTTCCAATTGCGGGACCGCTCTAGAAAATTAGCGTCCGGGCAGTTTGCGTCCCCGCAATGAATTTTGGCCATCGATTGTGTCGCAATCTACAATCCGAGTAATATTCTTTCCTTACCTACTGCAAGGATCGACAGTGCTGGTTGATTTGAGATGGATGGTCCAGATTCATTTCATACGTTCGGGCTTCGGGAGTTTCGAATGTTTGTGCTTTGAAATCTCCCAGAGGAAAATCGTCGAAGTGGATGATCTGCTTCCATGTGTCCTTGCCGATGGATGGTCCAGATTCACTTCGAATGTTCAAGCCTCGGGAGTTTCAAATGTTTGTGCTTTGAAATCTCCCGAAAGAAAAATCGTCGAAGTGGATGATCTGCTTCCACGTGTCCTTGTTGATGGATGGTTCAGATTCATTTCGGACATTCAGGCTTAGGGAGTTTTGAATGTTTGTGCTTTGAAATCTATCGTAGGAAAAATTGTCAAAGTGGATGATCTGCTTCCACGTGTCCTTGTCGATGGATGGTTCAGATTCACTCCGGACGTTCGGGCTTCGAGAGTTTCAAATGTTTGTGATTTGAAATCTCCCGGAGGAAAATCATCGAAGTGGATGATCTGCTTCTACATGTCCTTGTCGATGGATGGTCTAGGTTCACTTCAGACGTTCGAGCTTCAAAAGTTTCGAATGTTGGTGCTTTGAAATCTCCCGGACTGACGTGACAGGATCTCGGAACTTCGTCTCTTTAGCTCTTCAAAGGCTTTGGGTCGTCAACAATTCGAAGGTTTCGTCTCTTCGGCAATTTAAAGGTTTCGAAACTTCGAAGGATTCAACACTTYAGAAGATTTGAACGAATGGAAAGTTCAGACGCCCAAGCGTCRAAGTCATAGAGTCATTCCTATTAAATCTCGTGTKCATTCGAGACTCTGAATGCGCAGGAGCCATTGATCTACATCGACTGTTGGATATCCAACTTTGAAGGCTTGATCTGTCTACTTAGATTTAATTCTAAGCCTAAAATGGACTGCTTTGATTTGTTKCCTTTGGCCACGATCCTTTCCTGTGCATATAAAAAGGCTTGGTCGACYTGTTGTGAGCTCAATCAATGGAAAACATGATGACAAGCATTATGAACCAAATACGACATGTATTTAATCCTTCCAGAAAAATAGAAACATAAATGCGCAAAGACTCAAACAAATAAGAACCAAGTCACTCAGTAATGAAAAACTGACTTAACCAACCAGAGGAGGAAGAATTGATGAAGGCATAGGGAAAAGACAAAGGAGAGGCAGGGGTGCATACCTAGGTTACAACATTGGCTCTAACTGGGGATAGCTCGTCCCTGTGAGGTGAAAAGAACTGTAGATCGGTGCCTTGAGATTAAATAAATACTTTTACCTTCCATTTCTTACCTTTGTTTCCATTTTCCAACCTTGTTTATTTACTACTGTCCCTCAGCCATGCATTTTATTGAATTAAAAACTGAGACTACACCCCAGTGCCTGCGTTGGGCTATGGAGTCTTTACTGAAACTTGAAAATGAAACTAAACCCCAGTACCTTTGTTGGGCTTTGGAGTCTCTTATTCAAACAAGCTACTGAAAACCAGTATACGGAAAAAAAATATGCGAACTAAAAAATAAATGCTTGAACTACGAGCTTATTCTCCTACTACCTACCCTATTCAGCTGAAAACCAACACAATCATGTGTAATTCCACTTCCAATGAAACCAATAAAACATTTGACTAAGAATTGTAACTATGTGTAGGTCGTTGTTTAGAATAATCCAAAGAGGATATATCAAACGCGACAAAAAGTTGGCAAGCATATGGTACTTACAGTTGCAAATGATGATCATGGTAAAACTTTCAACCTTTGGGATTTTGGAAAAATAAGAATCCATCCATCTCGCTATTGGATCTTGAAACTCATGAAAAGCCTCCAACTGGTTGAGAGGACAAATTTTTTTTTGTGTGAGATATGCATTATAAACAAGACTGAGTTGCTCCTATCCTCGTTGAAACAACTCATGAAAGTCATGTGATTCACAACTATAAAGGGAAGCAAAACACCCTTGATACTTCTCATCTTGTTGTTTGAAATGAATGGGTATGTCTCCTACATTGTTGGTTTGTCCTTGTTCTAGCTCCAGAATGTCATCTTCAGACTTATAGATTTCTTGTTGCTCAATAATTTCATAAGGAAGGGGAAAAACATGCTCGTGACCTTCAACATCACTTTCCTCATAGTTAATCAAATCTTTATGAGAACATAGAACAATAGATGTATCATAACAACAACTATCTGAGTCACCTAGAATAATGCAAGATGTATCCAAAGCCTTGTTATCATCAATTTCATAATTAATGTAATTCCCAACATCTTCCTTTTAAATAAAAGGATCAGAAGAAGACTCATATGTAACTGAATCTTCCTCCACTTCCTCAACGGAAAAGTCCCCTTTACTTTCACTACTAGAAGAACTAATAAGTGATTGTCGAATATGAGATTCAAATTCTTCACAGCAGTTCTCAAAAAGTAAATCAGCTGGAAAAAACCTGTTACAATGCTTACTGAATGCAGCATGGAACTGTTCCAGGGAAGAGATACTAGCAGGGGGAAAGGATCGATACCACTCACGAGCATCTCCCTCTAATGAGTACATGAACATCTTCATTAGTACATCCTCATGATGTATTCCCCACTGATGCATGAGTTCATGAAACTCAAGCAAATGCTCAACATGGTTGTCATCTCTATGTTTTCTAAATCTGGGAAAAAATCACCCCACTCATCTATATTAGGAACAACATTTGGAAAACCAGGAACAACAGATAAATTTGAAGGAGAAAACCTTCGAGCCAAGATGACTTCCATATGAAACTATGACTTCTTAAAACTGTGGAGTCGCCACTGGATTCTTTAACCATGGATTCACCAGGTGAATGATATGCAGTATGAATGTGTCTGGTCTTTGTTCACCATCAAAGATCAGATCTGATCATTGTCGTTCTCCCAGAGAAACATATTTCATTACTCTGTTCCTTGGAAGCGATGCCAAAAGATGTTGGTCCTAAGGTCTCACCTGACTGCTAAAGGCAAAAGCTAGGCCACCTATCAGTTTAGAATGAATGTTTCTTTTAATTTCATGTTTGTTGGTCAGAGGGTTATTCTATCAAGACAAAAGGGAGGTTGGGTTTGCAGAATTATACGGATGAGGGTCCTCCTTGGTTGGTGTCACACTAATGACATACCAGTGAAATAATAGAAAAACAAAGGTAAACAACAGACTACTCAATGAATAAGCTGTTGCAAGAAGTTTAATACTTAAAATATCATTTTAAGACATTAAACATGTATCAAAAACACAATTATTCCCATGGGTTGTAAATAAAACAAATATTCACCAAAGCATTAGTTGTTTGACAAGTTGCATATCATAAAAACAAGTTATACAATAGCTGAAAGGAAATGAAATGTACTTTGCACAAATCAAAAATTGTATTCGAGATAAGAATAAAAACACATGAAGATTTGAACGAAACATTGTCATCAAGAGTATGCTCACTAGGTAGAGATATTTAATCCATGCATAGAACGGGTCCAACCAGTCTGGTGTATTGTTATTCTTTTCCCCAAAAATCCGACCCTCAAAACATTCAAAGACCCTATATTTAACAGAGTTGCAGAGGTTCTCGTCCTCAGGGGAATGAGACCTAATTTTAGGTAACTGTTTGTAAAAAAATTATTAACTCGACTAAGAAATTAGACTTAATCAACAAGAGTGGTTCTTATCACACATAGAAGATCACTCTTGTGTCTAATCTAAGACAATGCTGGAATAAATAAACTAAAAACTTCTATTGTTTTTGAGACAGAACTAATGCATGCGTTGGAGGAACTGAATTGGCAGAAAATAGGCCACGGGGTGAGTGAACAGAGCTCTGCATTGAGCGTTGGCATGCCTCCGAGTTGTTGGAGGCCACTGGAGACAACCGGCTGCATGATAATATCTCTTCTTGAGGAAGAGGTAGTCCGTTGAAGTGTTTTGGAACCAATCTACGTCGACCTGTGATTGAGGCGTAACTCTCCGTCTATATGTGTCTGAGATTTTGGAAGCTAATCGTGCTTCATCTCGCCTTTAACTGACCCTTTTTCTCGCTTTCTCTGTGATGAACTGGTTTCGAACAGGAAGACATGGGGGTGGGTGTCCAATAGGAAGACAGGACATGTGCAGGTGGACGTTGTGGATGTAGATAAAGTGGAGGGGAGTGGAGGTGACGGGCGTGAGTGGAGGTGAGATGGAGGTGACGTGGAGACCTGATGTCATATAAGCACATGATTTTGGAAGTTGTCGAGAGTGGTTTGGGTCCACGCCGCCTTTGGTCCTACAATCCCCCACAAGATGCCACGTACCCTTCCAACAATACCATGGTTCCAATTGTGGGATCGCTCTAGAAAATTAACGTCTGGGCAGTTTACGTCCCTGCAATGAATTGTGGCCATCGATTGTTTCGCAATCTACAATCTAAGTAATATTCCTTCTTTACCTATTGCAAGGATCGATGGTGCTAGTTGATTTGAGATGGATGATCCAGATTCACTTTGGACGTTTGGGCTCTGGGAGTTTCGAATGTTTGTTCTTTGAAATCTCCTGGAGGAAAATCGCCAAAGTGGATGATAAGCTTCCACGTGTCCTTGTCGATGCATGGTCCAGATTCACTTTGGACATTCAGGCTTTGGGAGTTTCGAATGTTTGTTCTTTGAAATCTCCTGGAAGAAAAATCGTTGAAGTGGATGATCTGCTTCCACGTGTCCTTGCCGATGGATGGTTCAGATTCACTTCGGATGTTAGGGCTTTGGGAGTTTTGAATGTTTGTGCTTTGAAATCTCCCGGAGGAAAAATCGTCGAAGTGGACGATCTTCTTCCATGTGTCTTTGCTAATGGATGGTCCAGATTCACTTTGGACGTTCGAGCTTCGGGAGTTTCGAATGTTTGTGCTTTGAAATCTCTCGGAGGAAAATCACCGAAGTGGATGATCTGCTTCCACGTGTCCTTGCCGATGGATGGTCCAGGTTCACTTCGGATGTTCGGGCTTCTGGATTTTCGAATTTTGGTGCTTTGAAATCTCCCGTAGTGGTACAGGCCCGGAGTGACGTGACAGGCTCTCAGGACTTCGGCTCTTTGGCTCTTTGGAGGCTTCAGGTCTTCGGCAATTCGGAGGTTTCGGTTCTTCAACAATTCAGAGGTTTTGACACTTCGGAAGATTTGAATGAATGGCAAGTTCAGACACCTGAGCGTCAAAGTCACGTAGTCATTCATGTTAAATCCCATGCAAGTTTAAGACTCTGAATGCACAGGAGCTATTGATTTGCATCGACTGTTGGATCTCCAGCTTTGAAGGCTTGACCTATCTACTTGGCTTTAATTCTAAGCCTGAAATGGACTGCTTTGATTTGATGCCTTTGTCCACAAGCGTTTCGTGTGCATATAAAAAGGCTTGGTCAACCTGCTGTGAGCTCAATCAATGGAAAACGTGATGACAATCATTCCGAACCAAATATGACATTTATTTAATCCTTCCATAAAAACAGAAACAGAAATGCACAAAGACTCAAACAAATAAGAACTAGGTCACTCAGTAATGGGAAACTGACTTAACCAACCAGAAGAGGAAGAATTGATGAAGGCATAGGGAAAAGAGAGAGGAGAGGTAGGGGTGGAGACCTAGGTTACAACAATAGGCTTGGACATATGTGTGAGAAGGGGATGCAAATACTTCACAAAAGAAATTTCTTGCCATATCTTAAGCAAATTGATTTGGATTTTTGTGAGCATTGTGTTTATGGAAAACAGAAGAGAGTCATATTTCTCAAAATTGGAAAAGAAAATAAGAGTGAAAGGTTAGAGCTTGTGCATTCAAATGTACAGGGACCATCTTAGGTATCATCTTTTGGTGTCTCTCGTTATTATGTTACTTTTATTGATGATGCAACTAGAAAAACTTGGGTTTATTTCATTCAACAAAAATCTGATGTTATGATACTCTTAAGAAATGGAAATCTTTGGTTGAGAATGAGACGGGAAAAAGGTTGAAGTGTCTCAGATTAGATAATGGAGGTGAATATTGCAGCAAGGAGTTTCATGATTATTTTTCATACCATGGGATTCGTAGAGAGAAGACAGCTCCAGGAACACCACAAGAAAATGGTGTGTTAGAAAGGATGAACAGGACAATCATGGAGCGTGCAAGGAATATGAGATTGCATGCTAGTTTTCCCTTACAGTTATGGGCAGATGTTGTAGATATTGTTGTTTACTTAATAAACATAGGACCTTCAAGTTCTTTGGATGGTGGAATTCTAGAGGAGGCATGGACAGGT
Source organism: Picea sitchensis (assembly GCA_010110895.2). NCBI lineage: Eukaryota > Viridiplantae > Streptophyta > Pinopsida > Pinales > Pinaceae > Picea > Picea sitchensis. The sequence continues at coordinate 49,065 of SNQJ01S0041376.1, forward strand.
AAAAAGGTAAACTATTCCTTTTTGAAGACTTTCGGTTGTGAAGCATTTGTCCATATTGATAAAGAAAATAGAACAAAGATTGAGGCAAAATCCAAGAAGTATACCTTTATTGGATATGGTTTTAAAGATTTTGGTTATCGCTTATGGGATTATGAAAATCACAAAATCATTAGGAGTAGAGATTTCATATTCAATTAGAAGGTCATGTACAAAGATCAGTTGCAGGGAAAGAAACAAGAAAAAGAAAAACTAGAATACACAGTGCTTGATGAGATCACTAAAAAAGAAATTCCAAAGGTACCAGAAAATCAAAATGTACAACAATGGGAGTAGTAAGTACCTCAAACTCCTACAAGTGTTTTTAGAATATCTACCAGGTTAAGTAGACCCCCTGAATGATACTCTCCTTCATTGTATTATTTATTGTTGATTGATTCTGGTGAACCAGAATGTTATGAAGAGGTAATGCAGGTAGACACCAAAAATAATTGGGAGCAAGGAATGAAAGAGGAAATGGATTCCTTGGTAAATAACTAGACTTGGGATTTGGTTCAGTTGCCTGCAGGAAAAAGAGCATTGCAGATAAATGGGCTTACAAGTCGAAGGAAGAAGATGGAGGAAAAAAGTGGTACAAGGCTAGACTTGTTGTAAAGGGGTTTGCACAAAAGAAGGACTATTTTTTCTTGTTGTTAAAATGACTTCAATTAGGACTATTTTGAGTCTTGTGGCAGTAGAAGATTTGCATCTTGAATAGTTATATGTAAAAACAACTTTTCTCCATGGGGATTTGGAGGAAGATATTTATATGCAGTAGCCACAGGGGTATTAGGTCAAAGGAAAGGAGAATTTGGTATGCAGGTTGAAAAAGAGATTGTATGGCCTAAAGAAACGGTGGTATTTGAAGTTTGATAGGTTTATGACAGAAAAGGTTATAGTAGATGCCATTCTCATCAGTGTGTTTATTTTAAAAGGCTAGAAAATGGAAGCTATATTATCTTGCTATTGTATGTAGATGACATGCTTGTTTCAAGGTCTAATATGTAGGGTATAAATGTGCTCAAGAAGACATTAGCTAATTCATTTGCAATGAAGGATTTAGGTGTTGCAAAGAAAATCCTTGGTATGAGAATAATAAGAGACATGAAAAATCGCAAATTGACATTATCTCAGGGTGAGTACATAGAGAAGGTGTTGGAGAGGTTTAGAATGCAGAATGCAAAAATAGTTAATACACCTTTGGCCAGCCATTTCAAATTAACTAAGGAAATGTGTCCCAAGACACATGAGGAGATAGAATACATGTTCAGGGTCCCTTATTCATCAGCAGTTGGTAGCTTGATGTATGCGATGGTTTGCACAAGACTCGATATTGCACATGCAGTGGGAGTTGTGAGCAGGTATATGAACAATCCAAGTAAAGAAAATTGGGAGGCAGTAAAGTGGATTCTCAAGTATTTGAGAGGTACTGCTACTCATGCATTATGTTTTGAAGCTTCAGACACTGTTCTACAGGGATATGTTGATTCAGATACGGCAGGTGATAAAGATAACAGGAGGAGCACCACATGGTATGTTTTTACTGTAAGTGGAACAACAGTAATTTGGATTTTGAAACTGCAAAAGGTTGTTGCACTTTCAACAACAGAAGCAAAGTATGTTGTTGCTACAAAGGCTAGTAAAGAAATGATTTAGTTACAGAGGTTTATGAAGGAATTGGGAAATAAGAAGGAGAATAGATGGTTGTACTGTGACAATGAGAATGTCATTCATCTTGCAAAGTACACATCCTTATGTTTGAAGACTAAGCATATAAATCTCAGGTACCATTTCATACGATCTGTCTTGGAAGATGGACATTTGAAGTTGGAAAAGATACACACTAGACAGAATCCTGCAAACATGTTAACAAAGGGAGTAACCAAGGAGAATTGAGTTCATGCTCAGTTTTAGTTGGTCTTCAAGCATGAATATGAAGGTGAGAAATTTTCCAGGTCCAAGAAGGATCATAGTCCATCATATACAATAGTGGTGGAGTTGTTGAGATCAGTCTCCAAGTGGGAGATTGTTGGTTGTGGAGCCTGATTATCTTCCTGATTTAGAGGTCTTTGTTTTTAGCCATGTTTATACCCCATGAAGACTTAACAACCCGGAAGAATGTACAGTCCTCCACGCGGGGGAGTGCGGGGTCTGGGGGCAAGCGGGCCCCCGGTGGGGATTTAGAGGCGAAGCCCTTGAAGGAAAAATTTCCTTGTAAAATTATATTGTAATTTCATAGTAAATATGGACCATTCATTATAAGGTTGAAGATCCGACAGTAGAAGTTATGTTAGGGTTTTTTTCCCTATAAGGAAACCCTCTTTTATGAGGGAAATGTATTACGGCTATGTATCGATTTGTGAATATTGTATTCTAAGTGAGGAGACTGTGAGAGAAAGAAGAGGAAGTTACAATGGGTGTGTTGTAGGTTGTATCCCTTCATTTGTTGGATAATAATAAAGGAAGGACCTGGCAATTTCTCTAGTGGACGTAGCCCACACTGGGTGAACCATGTATATCTGTGTCTCTATTGTATTGTGTATCTTATGTGTTTTATTTCTACATTTTTTTTATTTTATTGCTCCATGATCACGTTTTTCTAACACAAACTACCGATATCAAATACCGAGTCAAAGAATCAAGTTAGCCTAGAGCAGTCAGGAACACTTTCTCAATTTGAAGGGAATGTAAACTCAAAAGAGGTAAATAAAACATGTGATAATCACAAATATTTACACAATCAAAGCCTTAATCAAGCAAGGAGGATCCTTATAAAAGGTCTGAGACAAAGTACTAACAAATATAAGGAAAAACAAGCTCCAAATTCACTCAAAAAACAGACTATCGCTCTTGCATCTATGCATACAGGGTGATGAAAAGGATACTATCGCTCCCTAGGACACTGTAGGGGGGTGATGATCATGGTTTCATCTCTTTGTACTCCCTTATAGGGGGTCGATGAAGCTTGTAAAGTGATGGAAAAGACAAATTTTGCTTAGATCTATGTGTTTGAATCAGTGAACTTCCCAATGGAAATGAGCGAAGGGAAGAATTCAACAAAGAGGCATCAAAATAACAAAGATCAAGCAATAAACAAGACTCAAAAGGATAGAAGATACCAAGGAAAGACTAATGAAATTCTCGTTTCCCAGTGAAGTCGCAAATTTTATGTCATGGTAAAGTTCCCCTTGCAGACAAGTGAAACCCCCCTTTGATCAAGACCCCTCTTGATCTAAGATATAAGAAAACAAATGTTGAACTATTTTCCTCTTAGACCTATTTCGACAATTAGAATGAGAAGGAAGATATGGATGACTTATCTTGTTATGATGGTCGTCCTTGCTGCTCTAGCATTTGACGTTGATGTCCAAGCTCCTAGGTGCAAGAAAAGACCTGCAAAGAACAAAGAGAAACCTCCTTCTTCCACACTATATTGTTAAGTGAAAATATATCTATTTATGATGAATTTAACAACAATAGACATGCATACACTTGAACGCATAGACATGAGAGGAATAGGCCAAGTTATGTATTAATGGAAAGCCAATAAAATGGAAGCACTTACAATTTCAAGTTTGACATTGCAGCAGCTCCTCCAAGCTCTCCTTTCCATCCCCTTAGATCTCACACAATCATAATTATGATGCTCTTATTTCTCCTCCCTTTCACTCAAGCATGGCCTTCATTATATAGGCTTGGAAGCATCACAACCATAGGATAGTTTTGAGGAGAGGATGTGATCAAAAGAGGATTTGGCTCAACCAACAAGATTGAACTTGCCTTGAATAGGAAATAGCTCGAACCAATCCATTAACCAACTGAGAACTCTTGGAAACCACCTCACAAATCAAGGCATGAAGGTTGCAACACTTTCATCACCCCCCCCATAATTGTGCATGAGGCGATGAACTAGGGACTATCACTCCCTAAGACACTCTGGGGGAGCGATGATTAAGGCTTCATCCCTCCTTGTATATGGGCAGGGGGTGATGAAACTCAGTTAAGGCTAAAATCTCAAGGAAAAAGATGGTACTTCATCCTCCAACTGATAAGTTTCTTCTTCAAGATGTGTAGGGAGTATGACATACTTTTTTCTCATTGTGATGAAGTTACAACACTTGGTAAAGTGTGACACTTAAGTTTGACACTTAGGTGTGACATTTAGTGATGTGACACTTGCGACCCTTACGACACTTAAGTGTGACATTTAATAGTGCAACACTTAGGTGTGTAACACCTAGTAATGCTCTTATTGTGTGTGGGGGGGGTTCCTCATTAAGCCACCTAATTGGAGGTTAAGTTAGTATTTGATTTAACATGTTTAGATTAGAACTACCCACTTGACTAAGTCAACAATGACTTAACCCAGTTTGATAACCTTACTACACCACCTACTTGTTAGTCATGTCAACCAAACAAAAAAAATCCACTTAACTCCCTTAAAATGTGAAATTTGTCCTTCTTTTGCATTGTGGAGACTCAGGGAATAATGTTTTCAAATAATAACACTAGTTGGATAAATATGAAACAACTTCTATTAATAACCAAAAAAAGATGACATTAGTGCGAGTCTCAGACCTTTAAAGACAACTATATTCATAAAAAGGACACCCACATAATGGAACATGAACTTGATCCAAAAGATCTAATAAATACTATTATATATGATTTTGATCGTTTAAATTCTAAATAAATCACAAGTCATAACTCTTAACATAATATAATATGTTATGTATTCATTTAATCATATAATATGATCATTTTTGGATTTAGATTACGTTTAAAATTTAAATATTTATATATATTCTCAAAGTTAAAAAGTGTTTTTAAATATTATGAGTTTTTCTCCAATTTATTTTTACAACTTTTAACTTTTGCATAATTAGATTGTGATATTAAATCTCGATGTCAATGTTTTGTCCACAATATTACTTAGACTCCTTTTCAATTACTTAAGTCTATCTAATATTAATTAGGCTCCTTTTCAATTACTTAGCTCTATGTATTGTAGCACTTTATATGTAAATTAAAGTCATTTGACTTATTTTAATTCTATCCTCATCTTCAAGCTATGGCCAAAGGAAGTGGCCAAAGGAAGTCAATTTCTTCAATTGTCCTCAAACCCAATTTCCATAACTTCACTATTTATATAATTTTATGTATCTTCTATTTATATCATTAAATGCAATATAAAACATATGAATATAAATAAAATATCTTACATTCCATTTGAACGAAATATAATATTATTAAGGAACAAGGGTGATATAATATTTATATGGTACAAATCATATTCATGTCAACCATGACAAACATCATTGTCTCGGGACCTTAACCATTATTTTATCCCAAAGGGATATGTGTACCATATATCTACTGCATTACTATACCACTAACGTGTAGTGTGCCAAGAAAATTAGATTGGGAAAGTTACATAACTTAAGATCTACTCTTGATATGGCTTTAAAAATATCATTAGCGTGTTCTCATTTAAAAAAAAAAAACACACACACACTTTTTTATTTTATTAATCTTTGTTGAAGCCGAGGACTCTAGCATTTGCTTCAGCGTTGACTTTGAATTAGTTTTCTTTTGACTAGACATATTTTTTATTTTCTTTAAAATTTTACATAGGAGAAGTAAATTAGTTATTTTTTCATGGTCTTTTAATTGCATTTATTAAATTTTCTATCAGCTAATAAGTTGGGCGTCTTATTGTGCAAACTCTTTTTTCAAGGTTTTCATATCTTAAGTCTGGAGCCGATTGTATATTAATTATGTTCCTTCAATGTTTACATAGCCTAAGTTTTCAACAAATTATATCTTCATTGACACTATTTTTGAGGTCAATAAATCATATTAAATTTTCATTGAGTGTCTTTTCGAGGTCAACAAATAGAAAGTGACATGATGCATTTTTGCAAATCTTTTATAACCTAAGTTTATTGAGTTCATAATGTATTTGTAATTTTTTATGATTAATTTTTTGTCCATTCGATTACCAAACAGATCTGAAAAAAGATCCAAAAGGTAACTCAAACAATCTCTGAAGGGTAAGTCGGCTAGTGAAACGATCGATGTATGCGGTGAAGTTTGGCAATACATCTCACCCACAGCCATAGCCAGCATCAGTGATTTATCATTGTAACTTTCATATTTCTCCTTATATATTTGCAATGCAATTGAGTTCCAGTACCATCGTAGGGATTCATCACCCATTCATTGATCACTAGTTCATTTGCTCGTTCATTGATCACTGGTCCTGGTTCATTCATCATTGCTTCACTGGTTCCTTGGCTACCCCTTGGCTACTTCTTCATTGGTTCCTTGGCTACCTCTTCACTAGTTCCTTGGCTATCGTTGTTTCTACAAGGTTGGAATTCCAATAAGTTAGTTTATATTGTTTCCAACTAAGTTTTATTCCTAGTTATGTTTTAAACTTTACTGTTATTTCTGGTTTTTTTCAAGTAAGTTTTATTAGTGGTTTTGTTTTAAGCTTTACTTGTAAAGTTATTGTTTACTGCTTTAAACTCAGTAGTAATGTTTTTCTTCCTATTTCTTTCCTATTTAGTATTTAGGATTTGCAAGTTTGCATGTTGTTTATTCATTAAAATGCTTTGGAAAAATGAGGTTTTCCAATCAATTCAACATGTTGGAAAGTAGCATCACCTTTGTGGCAACCATGGTGCTCGAGTAGTAGGTAGTAGCTAGGTAGTGCTAGTGAATCATGTCCAGTCATGTGTAAAATAAATGCATGGTGTATAGGCATCAATAAGGTCTTGTCATGTGGAAAAGAAATGCATGGCGCATAGGCATCAATCAACTGTAAAAATTTAATAATGTAGTATTTTAGAAACCATCATCCAAAGGAATATATATTTTATTTTAATCCTATTAAACTACTAGTAGGTAAGGCAGAGGCACCAAAGACCACAGAAGTAGGGGCGCGGGGCTTGCTTTTCCTACCCCTTGTCACTTATGATGCCTTCCTGCAACTTGTTGCCGGGAAACATCCCATATGGACTATTAGGACAAAAGAGAGCATTATATTTACTACCTACAGAAGTTAGCATGTGCAAGGAAAGGAAAGGATCTGACCTGAAAGTTATTCTGCAAGGTTTGCAAGGGTCCTGTCCTAAACCCTCCTTTTCCTTCTTCAAGGACAGGATTGTTGGACTGCATGATGAACAGTTACCCGCCTGATCGCTGATCATCAGGATAGGAACATTTTTTTTGCTCATAGTGGACCCATAAAATTGGCTTTGTCCCACACTTATTCAATATGTAAAAAGTTATAATTCAGTAATGACTGCAAAATAGTTCGTAGTTCTTACTGTGGGCTACCTTCAAATATCTAAGAAGGTATTAATAAATACATTCCTCCCGGATTGATTCGTTTACACTAGTGGAGTATGACTAGAAGGAACTGGTCGGTTTTATTGGGTTACCTGATAGAAATGGCCTAGTCGTTCTGAACGGTAGAATGTCGATCTGAATGATGCCATGTCTCTTCTAAATGAAACACCTTATAGATACCCACCGCTCTCTGAATCAAATTTTCTAGTAAAATCTACATGAGTGTTTAAAAGAACTCATGGCTGAAGGAAGAAGAGGATTGCTTCAAGAAACAACTGGGCATGACTTCTAGCTACGAAGAACCCTTTCGTTTAGCGTTCTAATCCTAGGAATGAAAGAATGTTCGTAGGTCATATTTGAGAAGGCTCTAGTTCTAAAAATAACCTATACAATGTAAAATCCACGGACTTGAGGACATTTTTCATTAATAAACAAAAACTTTCACCAGAGCTAAATAGCTTTTGTGGAGTTACCAATTGTTCTTCTCCAACCCCTGCGAGATGAGTTTGATGCCCACCTAACTTGTCATTGCAACCAATGAGTCTATCTGCATATCGACTCTATTCCAAAACAGTTCCAACATGCATTGGCATCTCCCCATCTCAGGTTGAACGTTCCTTGAGAAATCCTTCCCCTCCTATTGTAAGGGAAGTGAGTTTGCACCTTTTATAACGACTTCACATTAGAGGGGCGATCGTTAAGGCATGATGGAGAGGATCTTGAACACGTATCCAATTTACACACCTACTAGTGGACATCTCATATCCTCATGTCTTCCATATTTCTAGTGCCTCCTTTGAGTTTGTATCAAAAGAGAAAATGCTCAATTATTCACAGATAGCCAAAGCTTCAAGAAGGAGAGGAAATGGAAGAGTGTCTGGTCATATGCATTTCCTTATGGACTTATACTTCATTGTGAGGTGTGAGTGAATTATGGTCTTTGTTATCTCCAGTATGCCTGCAATGACGAGGAAGAGCCTATCCATTCCCACGAATTTGGTAATGTTGGCAAGCACTGGTTCATGCATGTTGAGATTTCCAGTAGGGTCAGCATGTGGCAGGGAGAAGATTTAGTTATGATTTGTGGCCATTAAATTAATCGCCATTAAGTATTCTTCTTATTTATTTTTAGTTTTCTTTGAAGTCGAACATGCAGAGTGACAAATTTGCATGAATTACATGTGCCTCATCATAGTCACTTTGACCCATTTTGCATATACCGCTTCTTGTTACTTAATTTTCCTGGGGGTTTGTGCTGGTTATTTCGTGGGGCAGATAATTAGAGTATGTCACACACGTAGGTTTTGGAAGGGTGAAAGGGTGGTAAAAGCGTGTTTCCGAACTTCTTTATGTGCAATTCTCTCCCATCCACTCGGAGATCCCGTTATTTTCTTATCCATGTACCGCTTCAGATTTGGTTTCCCTGCGATTTAATTTAGGTAGGTCTCTTCATCTCAGTCTATGATTAAGAAGTCTCTGGCAATGGGGGGTGATCTTCTTTGTGAAACCTTGATGCAAGTCTTGATTTGGATGGCCGCTATTGTCGGTATTGTGTTCCCTCTGAATCACTGGTTTTTGGAGTCCCCTATCAGTAACAACAACAATGGTTGCACCAAGTACTTGATCGAAGAAGAGGAGGGGGGTTTATATTCAATGGATTTTGGGTTTCTGAATCTAGCTCTGGAAAAATGTGGCTCAGAAAGTAGGATACATTTCAAGTATCTGTATATAGGTACAAGTATCAAGAATCTGACCCCCGGGTAGGTGTACCCATTCTACTTAGTTTGAAAACTAAATTCTCTCATTTGTTACCATATTTCTTATGCTATCTTCACTTAAGTGAGCTCCAAGAAGAGGCATTTGGATTAATATATATATATAACAACAACAATGGTTGCACCAAGTACTTGATCGAAGAAGAGGAGGGGGGTTTATATTCAATGGATTTTGGGTTTCTGAATCTAGCTCTGGAAAAATGTGGCTCAGAAAGTAGGATACATTTCAAGTATCTGTATATAGGTACAAGTATCAAGAATCTGACCCCCGGGTAGGTGTACCCATTCTACTTAGTTTGAAAACTAAATTCTCTCATTTGTTACCATATTTCTTATGCTATCTTCACTTAAGTGAGCTCCAAGAAGAGGCATTTGGATTAATATATATATATATATATATATATATATATATATATATATATATATATTAGAATTTGCTTCTACACATGCCTTAAGGGGTTGCATTGCACGACATGAACTTCCTTTGGCTTGGATGTCAGGTATGAGGGGGATTTATGCTCCCAGAGTCAACTGGGATATGTACCTGACCTCATGTCTTCTTAACATTCCATTTCGGTTGGGTAGACCACAATGAGGATAAATCCTTGTTGGGCGGATTCACAGACCATCAACCTCTTCAGTGGTAAGATCCATTAGCAACATGTGTAGATATGCAATCTAGTTTTCAATAAAAATACTAGATATCAGATGGCATATAAAAAAATGGTGTGGGAACAACAAATTCTTCTCTCCATGTAATTTACTTGGTCCTGGAAAGTGAGATTTATTTATTGGGAGACAAAATGAGCAAATCCCATGTCCTCATCACCTAGTTCCTTGAAGTGCTTTCCTTTTCTCCTATTTTGTACAAAATCCATTCAACCATTATCCTCTTTTCTATTACCATATTCACTAGTTATTGCAGATGAGGTAGGACTGCTAGGACTGCTGACTCCTCTATGCTTTGGTGCTTTAGCTTCATCTTCCTTCTCATTATTGACTTTAGTTGAAACCTTGATTTGTTTCTCCATCTCAACAAGATCACTAGTAATGCCTTAAATATTACTAGAAAGACAATGAAGGTGAAAACCCAAGCATGTAACTCAATAGCTTTACTTTATTTGAATTTCTTCCTAAGATATTTTTAGATTGGTTTTATTCCTCCCATATTCTTTATAGAACACAACAGGATTAACCTTTATCCCAGGGAATCTTGCAAACAACTCCCATACTTGATATTCACTAAATCTCCAAAAACATTCCCCTAACAACCAATGGGTGGAAAGAATTTAGGTTTCCTAACTTCTTGATATATGTATCAATATTTCCATTCAATCCATATTAAGCTCTACTTTTAGTGAGCTCCAAGAAGAGGCATTCACATTAATATATTTTTTTGTTAGAAGTTGCTTCTACAAAATCCTTAAGGGGTTTCACTGCAGGACATGAACTTCCTTCATCTTTGATGTCAGGTACAAGGGGTATTTATACTACCAAAGTCGATTGGGATATGAACTTGACCTCATTCCTTCTTGACATTCCATTTTAGTTGGGTAGACCACAATGAGGACGGAACCCTATTGGGCGGTTTGAAAGTCCATCAACCTCTTCGGTGGTAAAATCCATTAGCAACATGCATATATATGAAATCTAGTTTTCAATAAAAATACTAGATATCAGATGGCATATAAAAAAGGTGTGGGGACAAAAAAATCTTCTTTGCATGCAATTTAATTGATCATGGTAGGTGGGTTTGATTTCTTGGGAGACAAGATGAGCAAATATCTTATCCTCATCAACTAGTTCCTTGAAGTGCTCTGCTTTGATCCCATTTTGTATAAAATCCATTCAACAACTATCCTCTTTTTTCTGACCATATTCACTAGCAATTATAGTTGGGGTAGAACTGTTGACTCCTTTATGATCTAGTGCTTTGGCTTCATCTTCCTTCTCATAATTGGATTTAGTTGAAACATTGATTCGTTTCTCCATCTCAACAAGATTACTGATAATGCCTTCAATATTACTGGAAAGACGATGAAGGTGAACTGCCCAAGCATGTGGCTCAATAGTTTTAATTTATTTGAATTTCTTCTTAGAATATTGTTAGATTGGTTTTTCTTCCTCTCAAATGCTTTACAGGATGTTATAGGCTTAACCATTGTCCTGGCGAATCATGCAGAAACCTCCCATACTTGATATTCTCTAAATCACCAAAAATATTCCCCTCACATCTAGTGGATGGAGAGAATTTAGGTTTCCTGACTTCTTAATATATGTATCAATATTTCTATTCAATCCATCTTAAGCTATGCTTTTTTTCATTTCCATTGCCATGGATGTCATTAATTGCATTAGTCTCTTCATTCCCATGGGTTTTTCTCTAACAATTATCCCTTTGATGATTAGCTTCATCCTCCTTTGCAATAACATTAGTTGTGGAATCTAATATTGTTTCTTTGTTCCTTTGTTTCTTGGATCCTTCATGCAAATTGGATTTCAAGTGTTTACCTCCCAGTGTTTGTTAGTGCCTCTATTCATTAGTGTTCACATGCTTTTTCCTGAAGGAATTATTTTTTTTCATTTAAATTTGTATGTAAGGATTATTGATGATTCAATTAACCCTATTTATATAGTTCTCGGAAATACAGTATTCAAATCAGGACCTGTGTATTGCAATGTTCTTTTTCTCAATTGCAGGGAATCTCTTCTTAGATTTTCTTCATAGCTAAAGATGTGCACCACTACTCTTGCAGTGTCGAGTACTTTGTCCATGTGTTTTGTCACTGTCATTGCCATGGATGTCATTAATTGCATCAGTCTCTTCATTCCCATCAGTTGGGCTCTAGAAGCTATCCCTTTGATGATTAGCTTCATCCTTCTTTGCGGTAACAATAGTTGTGGAGTCTAATAGTGTTTCTTTGTTCCTCTGTTTCTTGGATCCCTTCACAAAAGGTGGATTTCAAGATTTTACCTCCTAGTGTTTGTTAGCGCCTCTATTGATCAGTGTAGCCTAAATTTTCAAAGGCTTTTGCCTAAAGGCATTGTTTTTTTCATTTAAATTTGTGTGTAAGGATTATTAATGATTTAGTTTACCATGTTTATATAGTTCTCAAAAATAGCTAAGGATGTGCACCACTACTTTTGCAGTGCCAAGTAGTTTGTCAATGCATCTTTCCTCCTTAATGCTTTTACTGAAATAGACAATGTACCTCTTTCTTCCACTTCTTTATAGGACAACAACTGATAACAAAAATATCTTTAATTGTTCGTGCCTGGTAGACATTGAACAATGCAGTCACCTTAATTGGTCTCTAAGTTTGAAATTTTTGTTAATAACGGGTTCCTTAAGGGGGGAAACTAATAGAACATATCCTTTTTTTTAAGTGGGTTTGGGAGATTTATTTATAGCTATGCTTTTGAGGTACTATGTTGTGAGTGTCGAACATATATTGTTGCACAGTAGAAACACATAATATCGTTTGATTGTGGTATTCAGAGTGTGAATAAATCTTGTTAATTTGTGTATATGACTTATTTCTTATCCAATTCTCTCTTTTTATTGCTATTCTAGTGTCCCGAGGAGAAATCCAACATCTAAGATTTTCTTACAAATTTTCCAATGATAGATTAATATAAATAACGTCGTGTGCTAAAAAAAAAAAATTGAAAAGAAAAAAATTGGAATTGAATTACTAGGACAATTATCAAGGTCGACCTCCATGCAGTAGACATGCTTGGATTCTACCCCACACCACATGTCTCGTGTGCAATACTTTTACATCTTGCTTATCTACACTTGTTATTGCCTCATGTATATCAAAATTTTGATTATCAACACCACTACCACCCATTGGCATTGGTTTCAGATCATCACCATGTTTTGCAATTGTTTTGATTGAGGGATTCATGTGCCACATGCACCATGCTTCCTTGCATACTCTTCACAATGTAATATGCAATGATATGGGGAAGATGGAGACCTAGCCGAAAATAGTGAGAAAGTTGGTCCTATGTAAGTTGACCATTTTCCACGGAATCAATGATGAATTTCTTCCTGCTCATTGCAACTTGGCTCTCAGTTACAGAATACCTAGTGCCCAAGAAAACTGATTACATTACAAAAATTGTCACAGACAGAGAGCACACTAGTTTTTCATAGACATAGAACATTTGCCACAAAACTCTCTAAGAAATAGGGAAGGAGCTATAAAATAAAAATAAAATCATTAGTAGGTTGATTTTATTATTTTATATATTCAAACAGATCATGGCAAGAATGAATGATTTCTTTGAAACCTTGGAAGAACGAATGATGAATTTTGAGTGTGTTTCTCATTGTAGAAAGCTCTAGTGTGTTAAATATTTGTGTTGTGCAGCGAATTGTATTTTTCAAAAAAAATTGTTCCCCTTGAAAATAGTGGGTGTTCTTATATAGTAGTGTTTTGAATAAATAAAACTTTGTTCATATATCAATTTGAATTTAAACTTATGAGATATAGGCTTTGTGATGAAGGATAATTTCGTGTGTACGTGTTACATAAATGTATGATATATTTTTCTATATTATATCAAAAAATTTAATAGTAGCCATATGCTTCTCCATAATTCTCTTTCTAGTTGAAATGATGGAACATTGACTCAAAGCAGTCAAATGAGGCCAAATAACCCCAATCATTTCTACCTTCTACACAATTTTTTAGGTGGGTTTTGTTGTGTTATATGAGTCATTTATAACCAATATGTAAATAAATAAAATCACTATTGATTTGTGTGTTTGACCTAGCTACAATCCAATCCTTCAATTATGTGGTCACTAGTTGATTACATTTCCTATAAAGTTGTTCTTGACTCTTCTGATGTAAAAGAACGTTGTAAAAACATGTTTTCAATGCAATCCTTTTATTGTACTAATAAAAGGTGCACCTTTATTTTAAAAAGACTATTGTTTTTAAAAAGATTGAAAGTGACTAAAAATGACACTAAGTAATACAATAATAAATTACATATATAAAAAACTGAAAGGAATTAATCGTAAAAACATTAGTGGCACTCAATCTGTCATCTAAGGTTGGGACAAATTTAGTAGATAGTGGTGTTTATAAAGTAAATTAACAAACAAACGAACATAAGAACCAGAAAAAAAAAGTTGGTGGAGTTCTACCTGTGGTAGGTAGTCTTCCTTTTGCTTGTATATGGAGGTATTTTGCTTTCTAAACATTGATGAGAAAAGGTGAAAAGGAAACACAGAACTTGGGTTTCTTTCATGTTCCAACTAAATCCCTTTTATCTCTGTTGGTCTATGGACTTCTTCTATTTATAGAAAAATGTCAGAGGAACATACAATATGGTGTACATGTTTTTTTTTTCATAGTCAATCTACAAATGTTTTTGTCGGGAAAAGGAAAACTTGGACAAGTGAAGGAAATGTGAGCAGTCAATCATCGTGAACATCGGTCAATTGTCACGAACATCAGAACGACTAGAAGAATGTGCATAAAGATTTATAAATTATGTCTCTGTTGCCTTTAGGAAATAGATATTCTCAGTTACTTATTCTTCTATGCTATGGTAAATATGCTAATGTTATATACTGCCATTGTTTTCAGTTTAGGGGAAATATTGGCATGCTAATGTTATATACTGCCATTGTTTTCATTTCAGGGGAACCATTGGCATATACAAACAAAGCATGCAACACAATGCAACATGCACAACCTAAGAGGTGTTCCCATTAAACTCAAACCAATGCAATTCATTCAAATTGTAACACTAATTCCGCAGACACGACAAAATAAATGTATACAAACTGGCCTTTGTATCACTTAATATGTTCAAACATTGTCAACATGCCCAAAAAAACACCACCAACTACTGTATCGATAGAAGACTTGAACATCCACAGAATGGGCGAGGTATTCATCGAAGACATAATGATCACATACAACACCTACTTGGACAAAGAAAATAGGACACATCCCATACTATGTGTTGATATGACTGACAAAAAGGGACTGATGACAATCGCATTGACTGTCCCTATCTTAATTATATAACCATTTTCCTCCTCGCCATAAACAAAAATGTTCCAATTCCTTAGTTGTGCATTTATTCCAGCTCGGCAAGGACTACGTTTCCCTGTAACACTTGTTTTAAAAGTTGTTGGTCTAGTCAATTCTTGAAATAATTATTTATATATTTCATAGGAGTTGATTGTTTGTCTAATGTACGTTTGGGAATTGGTAGTCTTGAGATGAAAGTAATACATTGGTTGATGTTAGGTTCTTGGTGTACACGTAATGAACAAATCCACACAATAAAATGTTGTTGTAGTCGATAATGCTAATCATGCTTTTCTCTTCCACATTAATATAACTTGACTTCGAGTGAATATTCTTTTGATTTGTAAGGGTTGTAGTCAAGGTTCCTTTGGAGAATTCCAACATATGAACATGACAAGGTATCGATTGCCAACCTTTCATAGATAATGCATTAGTGAAAGTGTTTAGTTTTCTGTATGAATGGAGAATTTGATTTAGCTTGGACTTTTCCTTGACAAAGCTTGTCATGCTAAATTTTGTATATGAAGTTAGTTGTTCAACCATTTTATAACTAGTTGAGATTCACCATAAATATGAATTTGTAGAATACCTTGATCCGGTGCCAACTTCATAAGAGCTCTAATGGCCATTAACTCTACATAATTGTACATACCATGACCCAAATTAGCTTTAAGTTTGATATGATGAGTGTCTTTGAAATACAATATGCATATACCACGAGTTTGATATTGGCCTTGGTAGGGCCCCATCAGAGAATACACATGGGTAAGATTTGTTGATTAATTATTCACCCACCTGTCTATGTGTAAGCATAGATGGATTCACCTTACACATTTTGAAAATAACACATTTTTTGGAGAAACCCTAAAATGTTTGCATTTGTCTATTTTCGAAGATGATAGAATTACAAGCAAACCATATGCCCCAAGTTGTAATGAAAGGAGTAGATTGAATAATTTGAGTTCTTTCTTCTAGAACTAAGTTTTCAAGCATAAACCAATTGAATTATTTTGCCATAGATTTTTTGCACCTTGCCAAAAATTAAGATCACTCCAAATCTATTTCACAAAGGGATTGTGCAAAAAAATATGTTCACCTTATTCATCACTCTTCATACACAACATACATAGAATAAGACCATGTTGGCTTGTTTTTTGCAAAAAGTCCCAAGTTGGATTTTTCCCCTTAAAACTAGCCACATAAACATTTGTTTCTATTTTTAGGAGTCTTGACCTACCAAATTTTGTTCCACCACCAATCATTTTCTATATTTTCAAATTCTACTAGAGTATTGTAGCCTTCTTTGGTTGTATAAATCCATGAAGCCTTGCTTTTATCCCATACCAATTCATCAAGTTTACTTTCAGTCTAGTATGGATTCTCTCTAATTCACTCACAAAATAATTCCAAGAAACATCAAAATCACCTTCTAATCCTATCATCACAATCAAATTCCAACCTTGTTGCCAAATTTATGGTCTCAATATTTTCAATTTGATTGAGTGAAAACACACTATGTTCCTATTTATGGAGGATTAGTGCTTGAGGAAGAAAAATAGAAATTCCATAACCCATAATTGCATCTGCTCCCAACCTAATCTAAGTACCATTTCCAACCTCTCGAGCCCAAAAAGAACCAATGATAGGGAAGGTACCTACAGATGCCTTCCACTGATTGAATAAACTTATGATATTTTTCCTCGGACTTCTAATCTAGTCCATTAGTGAGGCTAGTTAAATTTATTTTTGAATGATTATCGTTTTCCATAAATTATTTTTCGATATTAGGTTCCAAATTTATTTTTGCAACTAATGACTTGCAAAAATGATGGATGTTCTTTAACCCATGACCACCACAATCTTTAGGCTTTTCTATAGACAACCAATTTTTTGGATGATATCCCACATTTTCCTTCTTCCCTCTCAACATGAAATCAAAACAAAACCTCTTGATTCTCTTCTAAATTGGCTTAGGGATGTGTGTTAGAGTATGTTAGTATACAAGAATGGCCACTAATATAGACTTCACTAAGGTTAGGTTTACACCTGTTGAGAGCCACCTATTGCACCACAACTTAATTATCTTTTCAATCTTACTAAGTAACCAATCCCAATCATTTTTCCCAGAGCCAATTGATTTTATAGTAAACCACATGAATTTCAAGGCATCTTGTAACTCCAAATTTCGGAATAGGAATAAATCTTTTAAGAGTTGGACATTCTCCTCACTCAAAGCATCAAAGTAAATAACAACGTTCATGAAATTTATCATCATACATGTGGCCTTGCAATAAAGTTGCAGGATCTATTGAAGTTTCCTACCTTCTGCCTCTAAATCATTGTTGATGTTCAAATTGGTCACAATCCCAACAACAATCTCACGAGGAAAAAATATCCCACTGTTTTTTTATAGAGGTGGTACTCCTCTTTTACTATTTGAAATATTTAGCTTGATGTTCTTTGAAAAATAGGGGAATGCTAAATAGTAAACCCAATATTTATTGCTTGAAATAAAATACAAAATACTATCCAAGTATAAACGAATATTCACATAAAAAGGTTCTTGAGAGAACGAACTAGGAATATTTTAAAGACCAAAATAAAAAATAGTACAGAGTATTATACAACAATAAAGAAACCATAATATGAAAGCAAGACAACCCTCACATCCATCACAACATAATACAAGTTGTTCACATGCATAAGATAGAAAGGTATGAGTCCACAATACAAAGAACTTTAAAAGAGTATTTCATTCAAAACATAAATGAATATGATAGATGAACTTCAAAAATATCGTGCTCATTAACTCAAAGTTTGAGAAATCATTAAAGTTTCACCCCGAACTAGTTCTTTGGGGAGTTTCAAAAAATAATAGTATGTTTACAATAAATTTAAAAGTTTATGTTTATCCAAATGGATTGGGATGGGGATTTTGTGGACCATAAAATAAAATAGAACAAGGTTGGATCTAAAAGAAGAAAAAAGAGACGGCCAGATATCGGTTATGGGTTCTCAGAAAACTGAAAATACATAATTGGATGATTTCTGAACAAGAAGTATAAAGAATAAGAGACTATGAAAGATGATAAGTTTACTTACTACGATGGATTCTTTCTCTCTCGTTATCTTCTTGTTGAGGTGCCTTTTGTAATTTCCATCGTTGGAATTTCCTGATTTGTTACAACTACCTCTTCTTGATCTAGTTCTGTTATTTTAGTTAAGGCATTCTTTTACCAATTTTCAATATAATCTTTCATTGGTGCAATAGTTATTTCTTGCCTTACTTTTGTGTCGAATAATGCACTCTCTAGATCTCCAAAGTCTGTTGAAAGTTGGTGTAGTGTATCCTCAATCTCTTAATTTTTGTTTACATAACTAACTAACCAACTTTCCACTTCTAATTATGGGTACTCGGTCATGTTGATAAATCTCTTAGTTGATGCAGTCTTCAACAATTCCAACTTTTCTTCAAATTGCTCCTTTGACATAAGCATTGAATCTACTATTAAATGTGGGTTCTCCACATCACCAACTGATCCAACCAAATTTAATTCAACCAATTTTAAATATGTCTCTCTTTTTAACACTTATGGTGTCACAATCAACTAGCATTTCCCTTAGACACTTTACTCTTTTTATCCAACATGCCTTAAGTTGCACTATTCGAATTGGTGAAGGCAATTCTTTCTCTTTTCTTCGTAGCTCACTAACACATGATAATTTTGTAACAAAGGTGGAAACAACCCCCTTATAAAATTCATCATCATTTTCAAGATCGGCTTGAAGGTGTTGTGTTAAGCCCTAATATTGGCTCATTACCCCTTAATTGGGGCATATTACATTAGTAATGTTATTTTATTTATGTAGGCTTTATTTCATTAGTTGTAATTATACCGCCTAGTCTCCTATATATACCAAGGAGACATTTTCATTTGGAATCATCTGGTACTTGAACATTTATGAGGGGTAAAATGAGGTTGCCCCCTCGAAGAGACTTATTATCTGAAATTCTCTGTTTTTCAAGGTGTTGAGTACTTATTCTGAGGTTTTTCTATGCTATATTGATATTTGGTTCTTAACATATGGTATCAGAGCTCAAGGTCTTGGGGTTTCACTGCTACATCTGAGACACCATGGAATTTTCACTATAACTTTCTTTCTACAATGATTCAGAAGGAACGGCTTGGAGGATATTTAGTAGACAGATCAAGGTACGTTGGGTTAAAATTTCAGCTCCTGAGGCCTTACAATTTCGGATATACAACCTTTGTAAGATAGGGTTCTGGAATCATCCTGAATTGAGCCATTGCGGAATTTTCGCTATAAAAACTTTTTTGTAACGTTTCAGACCCTGAACTCCAGAGGATATTCTTAGAAATTAGCAAGGTATCTGTGGTAGCAATTTCACCTTCTGGTTCATCTTAAATTTGTATATACACCCTGTGGAAGATAGGGTGTCTGACTAGTCCTATTGACTAGTCTCAAGCAGGTGTTCCAGGTAAAACAAGCATAAATTATTCCTAGAGTATCCAAATTGAGTGATACTAGTTGCATTGGATAGTGGACAGACCGTAGTAGTTCTGGTATGAGTTTCAGAATTTAATGTCAATTATTTTGTGTGGGGCATGCTATACAAGTGAGATCTCCCGGAAAGGCCAAAAACCAGCAAGTTGCGGGGAAGTTACCTTAAATTCCACTTGGAACATCCAATTTTTACAAGACCTGTGGCATTGAAGAGAAGAAATATCAGATACCTACAAAAAATAAAATTTCATACTCAGAAGGGCCGAAATTTTGGAGATACAATAAAAGCAATATTGTCTAGCAGAACCACCTCAAAATCAAGGTTTAAAGTGATACTTAGCCAACATGTCACCAAAAAAGGGAACTTCTACACCAAATAAGCCTCCAGACAATCCTACTTGGACTCTTGACGAAGGTGAAGAAATGCGTAGGGACATAAATGATTTACAAAAGAAGACAATAACCAAAGATGAACTACAAGAGATGATGGATTCAATGGAAGCTAAGATAGATACTAAGATGGATGGTTTAAAAGGGGAGATCATGGAAGGATTGAAAAATTTTGTAATAGAGAGGACACATGAAAGTGAAAATGTATCCCATGAAATTCATGATGAGGACACAAGGAAGGTGAATCAATAATGGAGAAACTCCAACTTTGGGTTGAAGACCAACCACGTTCCTAAGATCGATACAAGGAAGTTTGATGGCAAGGACCCAATCACATGGATACTTCAGATGGAGAAATTCTTTGATCTATATAATGTGCCACATACACAAAAGGTACAAATTGCTTCTCTATATTTAGAACCCAATCAATTTTTATGGTATCGATGGCTTTGTTCTCACAAATCACTCGTCACTTGGACAATTTTCATGGAAGACATGATAGCACACTATGAGGATACAAGGAGAAATACCTTCTTTAGCCAATTGAT
>SNQJ01S0041376.1:80007-95240 GCA_010110895.2 Picea sitchensis
ATCTGGTACAAGCCTTTACTTCTTAATAAATCCTCCATATGGGATTTCCATTGGAAGTAGTTAGTGCTGGTAAGTAAGAGATTACTTGTAGAAGCCCTATTAAATATGCAGATAATACAGATTTAAAAACTGAAACTGATGATCTGAATGGAAAGAGCTCGAAAAGTTATACTGTTTTAAAAAAAATGGCACTGAAAATGGACTTCAGATGTGAGAGTTATGTCCTTTTAAAAAAAGACATAAACGATAATCAAATCGCCACGTGATAGTGTAAGTTGTTTTATCAAGTGACCCACTTTTATAAAGAGAAGTGGGGATCACTTTTACAATGAAGTTACTTTATAACAGAAAAGTTGCATGCAAAATAAATAACTCTAAAATAAAATATTAAAACTACTTATAGTGATTCACTTTTATACTTGAAGTGAAATACACTTTACAATGTTAGCATGAACTTTTTCAAAAAAAGTAAGAAAAGAGAGACTTGAACTCAAGACCTCTTACTTAATAAGGCAACTTTTAACCAAATGGTCTAGCAAAACATATTGTAATGTTCAGAAGGAGGATTGGGGTTGTTGTTGTTGTTGTTGTTGTTGTTGAAGACGGCCTTGGAGAGCGTGCTAAAAAAATCCCTTTTCACACAAGAAAAAAAATTCCGCTTCTCGATGACAACAAGGGTTAGATCTCGGTTAGCTTACTCGGAAGATGAACCTTTTCCTATCTGTTTCTGATTTTCCAAGATCTCACAGGGCACATGGAAAAGAGAATACACATATATAAAAGAGTAGCAACCTGGAAACAAGTAATATCAAACTCAAATAAAACCAAAATAAAACTTTGCACAAATTTAAAAAATGTGTATTCAGGGTTTATACCTCCGGATTTGACTGTAATGGTCGTATCTTGGGCAAACAGAAGCCTTTTCAAGTGAAACGAAAAGTGTTCCTGACTGAAACGAGTGCTCCAGACGCAATGGGATAGTCTTCTCAACCCAAAAATGTACGAAAATGACAAAAAATGGAGATGAGACAACTCGGCTTCATGATCTCGATCTACAACAAGAGCAGGTCTTCAAACAGGCTCTGATACCATGTTCAAAAACACAAGTATTCCAATAGAGGACGAACACCTTCAGTAACCACTCACATATCTAGATCAAAGATCAACACACTGATGTTTTCACGTGGTAAAACCCCTATGGAGAAACATCCACGGCCCCAGCCAACGCGACCACTTGGAGCAGTTTATTAATGCAAAGAAAAAGATTGTAGAGAGATTTTACAAGAGAGTTTCTCACAATTGATCATCGGAAAATGACCCTCCATGCTCTTTAAATAGAGATCATAAACCAATCAGGTGTTAAGCCACGAATCAATGGCCATTAAGATCGAGGAGAGTATGAACCGTCATATCACTCTATGTCGGGAACATATTGTGACCGTCAGATTTCCTAACTACAAATGCAAACTAATGCATACTAAAGAAACACACTAAGAAATACACTTTTACCTAACGACACATTAGACTAAGTAGATCTTAACTAACTCCTAAGTGTCTAAATATCCTAACACTCCTCAGCCTATGATCTAACCCTCAATATCTACCCTGTTTCCTCTCCCCAACTCAACAACTTACAAAACAGATCATATTTACAGTCATTTTGTCTTCGAACAACATAGTAACAATGACCAACAACAACCCCGACCTAGACCTCCTGGGTACCTACTTATACATGTTTTTGGCTTACCAACCATTAAATCTTCTTACCAAATCCTAACCCTATCATGGCTAGGTATTCTTGCATGCGCACCTCGCATGTTTTCCTCTTATGCATGTGCGTTTGTCTTGCACATGTTGTTTTTCCTGCATGCGAGTATGTCTTACACGTGTTGTTTTTCCTACATGTGCGTCTGACTTACACATGTTGCTTTTCCTGCATGCGTGTTTGTCTTCCACGTCGTGCTTTTCCCCAAAACTGGGCTTGCGCCCAAAACACAAGAACAATAAATATTGATAATATTTAAATGCTCCATTGCTTCAAATCTCCCTCTTTTATCCAAGAACGTTGATGCTTCTAAAGATAATCTTGATGTTTTTGGTTCGAAATTAAGTTTCTTGAAATAATAAATGAAATAATTGTATACTTCATAAAAATGATACATAGCCTTTTGCTTCTATAAAGTGGAATACTACATATGTACAAGGTCGATTTTAGAATTGATTTGTTTGGACAAGTGAAAACCTTTGAAAACATGATAGTAAGTACTGATAAATATTAGATATGAGGACATGTAGAATTTCTTATTCTTTCTAAAATTTTCCAACTGAAAAGATAGTTCTCTGAAGATAATTCTTGCCCAATCAAAAATTTATTTCTCGTGAATTGCAAAATGCAAGATATACAAATCCAATCAAGGAATAGTAGTTGTAGACTCTTGTCCAACTACTCTTGAAAATAACCATGCCATTTCTTGGTAGGGATTTTTCAACAAACTAACCTAGATACTTGAAATTTCTTCCAGAATCATTGTTGGGTCTTGAAGATACTCTTGTAGAAGGTCCAATCCACCATTTCTTTCCCTTAGAAAATCCTTATCTTCATCTCCCTTGAATATCTTTGTCGCGTCTAGGATTTTAAGCATTCTCTTGAAGATCAAAGGTGCCAAAGAAACATGGGACTCTCCTTGCAATTGAATTATTCTCTGGTTCATATTGAATTTTTTGATGCACCGCAAAATTAACTCTTTAAAATCATAAACTTTCGGGACATAGCCTGCCATAGCATTTCCTAACGTCCAAATCTGGTTTGAACTCCTCATTGGAAGAGACAATGAGGAGTAATACTTGTATGCTCTTGACCATTGAAACCTTTGATCTTTCCATCCAAATGATTTTATGGTATTTCCATTGAACTGTTCTTTTCTCCTGGTCGTCATGCTTAATCAAGTTGGCAATTTAATGTATATTCCCTTTTAGAATTTTATTACCAACGAAAACCTTTTTACCGTAATATTCTTTGTGTTGATTAATTGGGTTGGTTGTCATTGATGTCAATCCTTGAAGAAAGTTCGGTAGAGAATTCCGGTAGCACAAAGGTTTGGGTAATGGACCCAAGTTTGTTTGATGGATAATAGTATCATTTTTTATATATTTGTACGTAAAACTATTCTAGATGGATAATACATGTCATGCCATTTCTGGTGGTATGTGGAACGTCACATAACTCCTCACGGTTAGAGAGTTATGTCCATGTGAAGTGGGAGAACCCTCATAAGTCATCTAGAAGCCCCAAAAGGTCAAAGTAGTCAAAGTGTTTGCAAAGAAGAAATTATTTAAATAATAAAGTGAAGTGATGAGTTTACTATAAGTCAAAGAGGATGCAAAAGAAATTGTTTAAATAATAAAGTTAATGGAGAACTTACTAATTATGGAAAGTGGTTAAGTTAAGTGGACAAGTGGTTATAAGTGGGTTAACCCTAAAATAAGGAAAGTGGGTTAAGATGGTTAGAAGGTAACCCCTTGAGGAATCTACATAAAAGTATAAATAAGAGGAAAGGGTCTCTCATTCAAAACACAATTGAATATCATTGAATATCTATTTTTGTGAAAGGTTATTTGGGCAAGTATTATTGATAGAGAAAAGTGCAGCAAGAAAACTGCGACAGAAAAAAGTGCATCAGAAAAAGTGCGATAGGAAAAGTGAGGAAGAAAAATTGCGGTAGGAAAAGTGCGGAAGAAAAAGTGGGGTAGGAAAAGTGCGGTAGAAAAAGTGAGGTAGAAAAATTGCAGCAGAAAAATTGCAGCAGAAAAAGTGCGACAGAAAACGTGTGGCAAGAAAAGTGCGGCAGGAAAACTGCGGAAGAAAAAGCGCGGCAAGAAAAGTACGGAAGAGAAAAATCGCACCAGGAAAAGTGCGGCAAGAAAACAGCGGCAGAAAAACCACAGCAGAAAAAATGCGGCGGCAAAACCACAACAATAGAACGCTACAAGAAGAAAAAAAGGTATGGTTCTCGTATGTGTAGTATTGAATTTATGAATCAAGTTGAGGGTTTTCCTTGTAAATATGTTTGATGCCCTCTTGGGAGTTTATGGATTCTTGTAGAGTTGATCTGAGGAAGATCTACTGAAGTTTAATATTGGTTCATGTTTGAGGGATTTTGGTTGAGGTACATGGTTGACACAAGTAGTTGATGAGTTGGCACATACATGAGGTGTATAGTTTATATTGTTGGTACATCTTGATGAGTCATAGTTTATGTGTATTTGATGTATGATTGGTACATATTTGGTGCATGGTTGATGCACTCGTTGATGGTACAGGTTGAGGTACAGGTTGGTGCATGGTTGATGCACTTGTTTATGGTACATGATGATTACAAGTTGTTTGGTACATGTTGGTGCATGGTTGATGCACTTGTTTATAGTACAGGTTGATTACATGTTGATTGATACATGTTTACAATAGTATATCTCACAGTGATAGTGTGACAATGGTTTTATCATTCTACTTCTACGTCAGGGTGGTTGGACGGGGCAAGGACAGGTGGTTGTAGCCACCCTCAGATTGTAGCCTGAGAAACTAGGGGGTTGTAGCCTCCTTCTGGTTGTAGCCAAAGAATTGGGGAG
This sequence comes from Picea sitchensis, assembly GCA_010110895.2. Lineage (NCBI taxonomy): Eukaryota > Viridiplantae > Streptophyta > Pinopsida > Pinales > Pinaceae > Picea > Picea sitchensis. Next base: position 84,634 of record SNQJ01S0041376.1, read on the forward strand.
TTGGAGCTTCATTCAGGTTGTAGCCTGAGAAACTAGGGGTTTGGAGCCTCCTTCTAGATGCAGCTGGAAAACAAAGGAAGTTGGTGCTTCCAATGAATGTAATTCTTAAAGACATATAAGAAAAAGCATTCCGTGGTTTTCTCCCACTTTGGGTTTCCACATAAAAAAATTGGTGTACTGTGTATGTGTATGATTGTTCATTTGTTCATTTTTTATTTACTCTGCAACTATTGGATGATAATGCTACATTGATATAACACTTGCATTTTGTGGTTAAAAAGGATTGAATTTCTCTATTACTGATTCACCCCCCCTCTCAGTAATCCATTACTTTGAGGCTCTTCTTCCAAAGTATCGTTAAGACAAATTAAATTTTGAATTGATGAAGGATTGTGTCGAGAAGATTGTCATTAATAACAACATTTTAATACTTAAACTACGTGTTATTTCCGTGAGATTTACATTGAATGTGCATCGGGGACAATGATAAGATAAGACATGTGTTACTGTGGGGGAGTGGAATCAAGAGTAGGTGGGGGAACAATAAAATGAGTGCAAACTCGTGGACCCACGGTGGGTTTTCAAAAAATTGACTAAGTACGAGGAATCGGTCGAACGGACGGGTCACAGTGATAGACAAGAAAATTGGGCATATGCTTTATGCCTGTAGTGGAATGTTTGGAATTTTTTTCTAAGTATGGGTACAAAATGAAGGCGGTGGATCACAATGGTGTATTTTGGAGGCCGCGGTAGTTTGGACTTGAAGAAAAGATGCATCATGAACCCGCGACAATTCAAAAGTTTTATAAGTATGGAAAAAGGAAATTACAAGAGGGATATTTTACAAAAGACTTAACACATTTGAGGATCAACAACCATTTGAAAAAAAAAGTACATCATCCACAAAAAGGAGAAGTGTGAGGAATTCAATTCCTCCCACCCAAACTCCTAGAAGTGATTTGCCTCTTCTAGCTTCCATGATAGACTTGCTTAATCCTTTTTCCACCAACAAGAATAAATAGGGTGATAAGGGACAACCTTGTCTCAATAATATTGAAATTATAAATAAAGGTGATGCAACCTCATTTATAAGAACAACAAATGAAACCAATGTCACACATCCCATAATCCAATTCACCACCAGAGGACAAAACACCACATGTATCAACAACAACCTCAGATATAACCAACATGTCTAATCATAGGTTTTGGACAAGTCTAGTTCAACCACCATAACTAGATTATGATTGATTCTATTATAATGCAACCGCCCTTGAGACGACCCTATGGCCTTATGGATCTTCCCAACTCCCAAAAAAACAAATTGTTTTAACGAGATTATCTTGGAGAGAACTTTTTTTAATCTAGTAGCCAAAACTTTTGAAATAGTTTTATAGAATTAGTTGCACAAAGAAATAGGCCTAAATTTATCATATGATTCATGCTTATATGTTTTGGGCATTAAAGCCATAAATGGAGTATTTAAAGACCCTAATACCTTACCTAAAAGTCTAACTTCTTTAACAATCCTAAGTAGGTTAGTGCCCAATAAATAAAAAAACCCTAAAAATAACTCAATGATCCAACCATTTGGGTCGAGACTCTTATATTTTTGAAATGATGATAAAATTGTGATCAACTCATCTTTTCTTATTTATGCATAAATATCTTGATTGTCCTCTTCCATGACTAATTGTGGAAAGAATGAGGACACTTTTACAATTTCTGCAATGTTTTCTACCTCAAGCTCTTTAAAGTAGAACTAAAATGTTGAACACTTAAATATGCTAATTTCTTATATCTTGTGACGACCTCCCCTTCATCATTCTTCATTTATCATATGGTATTGTTGTTTTTTCTATAGTTTGCAAACTTGTGAAAAACTTGAGTATTCTCATCTCCTAATTTCAACCATATGACCTTGCTCTTTATTTTGCAATTTGCTTCACATTCATAAAACAATTTCTTCTTTCTAGATTCAAGTTATTTGGCTTTGAACAATTCCCCATTACTAGAAACATCTCTTACATTGTCACTATACAAACTTTTAATTTCTTCCTTTGATTCTTTGAGTAATCTATCTTTGACCTTGAATTTGTCCATATTCCATGCTACCACTTTACGTTTGACATACTTTAGAGCATCAACAGATTGTTCACTAGCACATTTTCACAAGGATTCTTCATAGTGTTTCCAATTAACTTTTGCAAGATCCATAAAAGTTTCCTCCTCAATCCATTTTGAATTAAATTCGAAAGGAGAAGATGACTTATCATTCCTGTAACATCCCCGATTTTAATTCCCACAAATTATAATGTAATTGTGCAAATATTAATCAGGTTGGTGAGCTAGTATGTTTTGAGGGCCATAGATCCTTTATTGATTAATTGGATGAGGGTTGAATTATGTATTATGTAAATTGATATGATTAATAAAATCAGTAATCACTGGCTGTGATATGAGAGGGATGAAAATGATGGGGGGCTATGATTCCACAAGAGAGAGGGGCCAAAGGGTGATTACATTCATGGGTATTAATCCAACCCACATTCCTGATTTATTATCATTTGTATAACCTTCTATTAACACATGAATTTGCCACCTGCTTCATAGGAATCAAGCAGTGATTGAGATTTACCCTCAGGAGAATTATGGTGTAAATCATGTGGCATTTTGCCCATGATTTCCACAGGAAGAATGAAAACGTTGAGGTCTAAACAACTCAAGCACCCTCAAAATCCAGTCAAAGGGTGTGTTTTCAACCCCTTGGTGAAAAAATGAAAGAACAGAGGCTAAAAACTCAATGTCACTCCACATCACCCCGCCTCATTGCATTTTTCTCTCGCCACATCATCACACAGACATTCTGTAGCGCTATGGCGCTACAAAATTGTCTAAAGCGCATATGTTATCAGCCTGCCACCTGCAACACTCGTATTGGTCAAGAAAGAAGATCTACAGAGCCTCGAGACACCAGGATTGACTCGAAGAAGTCGTGGGCACCGCCTGGAACATTCATGGGTGTCAGGCCTCATCTTGATCATGATGAAGGTAGTTATTGAAGATGGGGGCGGCAGTTGAGACCTCGTCTCACCCCATAAATGGAAAACATGCAGAGAGCGGCCGTGAAGGTAGACTGTCCATCTGAATCTTCTCTATGGACGGATTTTCCTGTAAAGCACATAACTGTGCCTTGCTCGCATCTGACATGAGGAGGCCTGCACAATCTGACAAAGCAGGCACCGACTGGAAACTTTGAATGCAGGGGTCCGATCACACTCCTGGTGGTTGCAACATTACTGGGTATTTATAGACAGTTTCAATATTTTGTTAGGGTCAATGGTTGAGCAATGCTCCTATATTGTAAACTTTTGAGGAAGAACACTGGTTCTCTGGTTATGTATTTTTTTTTGAGACATATTGGTTATCTAAGTCATCTTTCTTACTCCATCTTATTTGCCTCTGATACTAAGAGAGTTCATGAATGACTGATTCACATGGATTGTTGTAACTGTATTATGATGATTGTTTGATTATAATGTTGTTATAATTTCTTTCAGTTTCTTTGATATTTGAATTCAAGAGGATCTTGTTTCTATGCTTTTCCTCCTTAGGTTTTTGGAAGACCTAATGTCCACAACAGACCTCTACACTCTCCTCGCCAAAGTCTTCCCTCTATTCACCCTTACTCCAACTTACTGACTGAAGTTAATCAAGACCTCACCTACAGGTGCATACCAGTCCAGTTTTCTAAGTTAAAACGGTATCATATTGAGTCTGCACCCATTTGACCTCTTTAAAACCAACATGTGACATAAAACTCTGATGGGTACTGGGCTTACCTCCAACGCAATTTGGAGGTGACTTCTAGTGCTAACACCTTCTATTTTAAGGTTGAGTGTTCCCAAATCCATTCATTAAATTCATGTAAGAGGGTGGGTGTGAGAGTCACATCCAATAGTTATTGGGGAGCATGGGGCTTAAGTACAATTAACATTGGGCAGAGTGAGTAGTCAACTGGATTGTGGAAAAGGAAATCGGTATGGTCAAAGAAGACAATTTTTACATGCAGATGTTGGGCAGCAATGGATGAGTTGAGTTTTGGGAAGAGCGCTATCCATGTTGTGCTAGAAGGAAGCCATGGTTTGGCTGTGTTTTAAGCTGAGAAAGAGGCTTGTGTGCTTGTAAAAATGGGTTGTAATCCTGTAGTGTGTTTACTGGATGCATTCACTTTTTTTAAAATGATGTTATATGCATGGGTAAATCAACATGTTATTTTATTGTAAATTTTCTGTGCTCACTGCCCCTTGGTTTTCTTATATATATATATGGGGCATTTTAAAATTCATATTTAGTAGGCTAAGCCGTTTTTGCAGTGATGGAACTCAGCTTGGAGGTTGGGTACGTTGCAATTCCTATGTTCCAACTCGGTAAAATATGGGACCAAATACCTTACACGTAATCTTTTTAGTTTGAAAGATGTAATTTTGATCAATATTCTAAAATACTTGTACAAATTTAAATGTATGTTTAGTAGACTTTACATATATCTTAGTTAATGTGAAATACTTAAATTATTGGATGAAAAAGATTTAACATAGTTTGTATCCTACGTTGTTAACATAATATGCTTACAACGAAGGAAAATTTTAGGGGCTAAATTTCGTCCATGGGTTAATTCTCCATGTTTTTGTCAAAAAAGATTCACCAATTTCCATTTTTTTTTCTAGAATATTTCACCCAAATTCTATGGGATAAAAGTATTTTACTATAAAAATCACCAAAATTTTCTAAAGACTATATAAAATGCTTAGAAACGTGGATATTTTTACAAAAATATTGCGAAATATTTTATGTTTAGAATCTTAAGAATTCGTCAGATTTGACAAGGTTTCTATACTTTAAGATATGTATGGATCCTTAACATTTTCCTTGCCAGCAACTTATTTTTGACAAACACTTAAGAGAATCATTTTATCTCTCTACTTTTAATAATACATACCCAATTATAATATACTTTATTTTTCCACTTTATTCACCCATGTAAAAATTGGGCATTTGCAAAATAAACACCTTCTTACATATTTTGATAAATGTTTCAAATCACCATGGATCCCTTCCTTGATAATGAAGATAGGAATATCCATTACACTATATTAATAGTGATTATTCCCACTTGCAATGGCAAGTACCTGGGGGGGGTTGTTCTTAATCCTAAGAGAAAATGTGAACTAACCTATGCCTAGGGCTTAGGTGAATCCACAAACAATCAAGTAGAAACCTTGGATTTATACCAACTGAATATTCTCAAATCAAAGGAGATCATATCCTTTATAGTTATTGGCGACTCTTTAATTATTATTCGATAGATGTGAAACTTGATCCCCTTGCATACCACGAGTCTCTCTAGATTGATCCTTAGAATCCCATGGCATGTGAGGAGTTTTGACTTTGTTGAGTTCTACCATGTACTTAGAACTCTCAATACCCAGGTGGACTACATGACAAACAAAGGAGTGTGATTCAACCAAGGATTGTTAAGTCAAAATGGGAGGGGCCTTCCTTAGCTTTGGCATGCAATTTGAAATGAAGGGCAAGTGGTGTATCTCTTTGATGCAAATGAGATGAGATTTTACAACATCCCCTTCCCCCATACTCAGCATTTACTCCAACAAGCTTGGTCGAGGGATCGAATTAAAGTTTTTCAAGATGGGTTCATTTGGCAAAGGTGGGATTTTGTTCCTTCTTGACCTTCACTAGATTTACAATGCAATTAGTCTGGTAATTTCTTCATTCATTGTGCCACTTAGCTTTGATGCATCTCAGAGTTGTGGGTTTAGCGTACCCTATGTGGTGGGTTCTAGCTCGATTTGTCTATGATGTAGAGGGTGGTCTCCATCCAATATTTTATATGGCTATGGTTCTATTAGTTTGAATCCCTCTTCCATAGAGGGTTATCATCACGTCAGTCATTGTGCTCCTTGTAAAATTATGGATCTTCGTCAAGTTTAGCAAAGGATTGCGCACCAATTTAAGGATCCAATAGCAATTTCCCATCTCAATAACATGATGCATTCTCATCTTGGAACTTAATTAGTCAAGAATGCAGGATTGGAAGCAAGGGTATCCAACCAAGGCAAGCAAATCTAGAAAATAATAATGGACCACAACACACAATACCAATCGATCCTGGGTTTAGTAATGAACTCTCATTCTTTTATTTCTCCTCTAAAAGTCTCAATTCAGTTTGTGATAACATTAGACAAGGAAGATGATACAATCCAACAAATCCAAGGGAAAATGGAATACAAAAAAGTAACTCTAAAAACCAATGAAGATGTCAAGGAAGAAACCCATAGTGGACATGTCTTCCATTTAAAAAAAAAACTCATATTTTTATGATTTGTGAAATATTTTTTTTGCTTAACGAATTTATTAGAATTTATAAATTCTATATTTTTATGAAAAAGACTAAAAATAACTTAATTTGCAAATGAACTTTTAATAGTTTTGAGAGTTTTTTATTCTCAAATATCAATCTTTTCTTGTTGATATGTATTAGCATGTTGAAGGATGTACCAACTTTATGTTAATACAACAATCTTTCAATTCAAAAAAATAATGATTATGTCCACTTATTTTTTATTATATAGTTTAATTCTCACAAAATCTCAAAACATCATAATTTTCTAACAAGATAATCATGAATTATAGTGGCAAGTTCTATAATTTATGAAAAAAAATTATAACAGTTTTGGGAATTCTTGAATCTTTATCAAACTTTATTTATTTATATGTATTCTCGCGTTGTTTGATGTAACTGCAATAACTTTATTTTAATATAATAGATTTTAATATAATAGTCTTTAGATTTAAAAAAATTAATGATTATGTTCACTTATTTTTATTATATTGTTAAATTCCTACAAAATCTCACAACACCAATCATAAATTAAGGAGCTTAGTAATATCGTATCCAGGTAGTGTAGGTAAGATGTTTTTAGTGTAGGTATCTTGAACATTTTATTTTTTTATATAATTGATTTTTAATATATTATAAAACTTATTGTCATATATTTTTTATGTGAAGAGGATAATTAAGATATGTAAAGGGGATAATTAAGCATAAGATTGATATATTAAGTTTAATAGAAAATATTTAAAATGAAGATTGAAAATTAAACATAAAATTAAAAGTTTAATAGAAAATATTTAAAATGAGTGGAGTTAGACATATATATGTAAATGCATTAAAAAACCAAAAATATTTTATATATATCATACAAATAACTAAATTATACAAATATAAATAATTAAATTTTATTAGTATAAGAAATTTTATCAAATTTGAATAAAATATTTTTAAAAATGAAAAAAAATTGATTTGGTTTTTTTTTATATTATTTCTCTAATTATTTTTAAATTTTATGAAATTCATTATTTATTTATTTTTGTTAATTTGTGCAGGACCTGCGATTAACCTGTGGCTTGAGAAACTGCGACTCAGGGGCATCTAAGCCGTCAAAATTACCCGGGGATCTCACCCGGCCTGAGCCACACCAACGCTTAACATGGTTGGATTTTTTGTCCCCGCAGGTTTCGAACCGGTGACTTTAACAACACGGAGTGGCTTAACAACACACTCCGTCATCGACTGTCCTACACCTCAGGGACTTTATGAAATTCATTATTGGTTTAGGAAGTGAAAGGCTATTTCTTGTTAAACAATTTTGAATAATTGTATGAATTGGTTCTAAAAGTGTTAGGGATTGATGTAAATGTTTTGTCCACAATATTAATAAAACTCCTTTCAATTACTTGTTTTTTTGGTTTTTCTATCCAACTTTTCTTCCTTATATTTTAGTATCACTTGTCTTATTTCAATTTGACTTTCACTAAGGGACACATCTGCAAGTTATGGTCAAAGTAAGTCAATTTCTTCTCTTTGTAATCAAGCCAAATTTCCATATTTAGTTTATGGACATTTTCTTATTTTTTTTGCCTTATAAGTATTGGTGATAACCATTGCTTTGTCTCACAATGGTGCTAGGTTCATTTATCTGCTTCTACATTTAATGTTCCTTTGACTTTATAAACAAATCCCTTTCTTTTGCATAACATTAATTGGATTTTGAAATATAATATCATGGTGTAATTGGATTTTGAAATCTAATGTCATGGTATATAATTAATGTCATGGTCTATAGTTTAAAAACACGCATCTTATCTCAATTTTTTTTATTACACATGTATAAATATTAAAATTATTCATCTCATATGCAATTTTTAAATAAAGTTATAAAATCCAAATAACATTCATAATAATTATTCTTATACAATTTTTAAATAAAGTCTTAAAATCCAAATAACATTCATAATAATTATTCTTACATCTCTTTTTTTATTATTTACTTGATTTGACAAATTTAATTATACTCAATTTACATCTTAAATTCAAAAAAGATTTAAGTACACATATACCTTCCTCCACCTTCCATAAATGAAAATAAACATGCACCTCAAATTCAAAAAGGGATTTAAGTACATATACCAAAGTCAAAGTCATAATTTGCATCCTAATTTTTATGACATGATCTCAGAATGGCTTGAAGATTCGTATCTAAAAAATCTCCATAATAAAGATAAAGTTGTGTTTGCTTTGTTTCTACCTAAATATCTAGGAAGTAAGCATCACATGATTTTTTTAGATCCTCCGTGTGAAGAAATTGATGAACACTTGGAGAATTGTCAGGAGGATGGGGCATTTCGGCATTGGCTGATGGTTATGTCAGGTCCCCGTAATATTGACAATTTTTCCAAACTTACTTACACTCTTCCATGCCATTGTGACCCGTATCACAACCATATTGCGGAATGGCTAGAGGATTCATACATCAAGAAGTTTCAAAAGAATGGTAAGGTCATGCTTGCTTTGTTTTTAAATGATGATGATGATAAAGGTAAGTATGATATATTTTTGTTATTTTTTGATATACTACCATTCTTGTTAGTAATATTTGATCTTGTTTCCATTGCAGGATTGGAGTTACTCAGATGGCTACATTGGAAGCATGACTTCACTTAGTATTTTTTATTTGTTTAGTAGTTAGAGTAGGTTTAGGAGTAGGTTTTCTTTAAGTTTTATTTCTCAATATCTCTTTTTGTAATAATGCAGTTATGAACACAAGCAGGGACACCAAGAGAACCATAATATGAATGTTGTTAGGGAAGTCCACTTTAAATCTTTTTCTCTCTTCTTTGCGTTGAATATTTCTTTTCAAAAACGCAGTATCATCATGAAAATTTTAAATGGAAAGTAAAGAGATAAGTAAATTTGAACTACCAATTCAACCCTGACCCAAGGTGCCACAAGTAGGACTGCACTCATCTTAATAAGGATTTTTCTATTTTTAGTCTCTTTATTTTTAATAATAATGCTTGGTCAAAGTAACATCTTATGCATCACTATCTTAAGAAAAGAACTTTCTCACACATGATATTTTATATGATTTAGTTCTTCCTTTATTTTACAGTGAGATTATAGTGGATACAAAAACTCAAGTTTATCTTTGGCCAAAGTTATTTCCTGAAAAGTTTTCTTTTGTTGTTTTGATTTTGTGTACTTCTGATTTTGAATCCCATTAATAAAATTTGATTTGGTTTGTTGTGTGTTTTTGTTTTCTTTTATTATTTTGAATGGGTTTTCTTCTTATCTTTCTTTTTGAATCAATATATTTCTGATCAAAGAACTATTGTCGAAGGAAGCATTTATTTTAAGACTTGTGTTTTTCAAGCAAATTGAAATAGTTCTAAGAGGTCTTGATATTAAGATATAGCTCAGACAATTGATTTTTAAGTCAATTGCCACTCTCATTTTGTCCTCAAATTATCTTTGCTAGAGTATTACACCAGAGATATGGTTTAAATCTTTGAGAATTACGATGATCTTTAAACTTTTTACACCGTCCATATTTTTAAGGAATCACTTTTAAGTTCTTCCCCATTCTCTAGATGATTTCTTAAAGGAAATCTAAAATCTCTTTAAACCATGTTAAAACTTCCAATTTTGAAAGCAAAAAATTATATGGTCAACTATTCACCTGTGTTGCAATTAACCTCCAGTATCACCCCGCTCTCTTTGTCATCAAGAAATATATAATTGTATTATTATTTAAAAGTGGCATAAGAGGGTTGGAAGCACTTAAGTGTGGGAAGTGTGTGTAAACCCGTCGGGGTACTGAACAGGCTCGTTGGCAGTGGGTAAATGCACACATGATACCAAGACAACTTCGTCGGGGTACTGAACAGGCCTGCTAGCAACGAAGCAATGTCGGGTCGAGAGGTAGCAGGTATATGTTTTTAAATTAACTTTCATGGAAGTATACATCATATGGATACAACTATTGGATGGGATTAAAGTATTTGAGTGGGTTAAATAACATCCCTGTCGAGGCTATGGACGCCTGCTAGCAGTAGTGGCTCTGTCAACAGTATTGAAGTTATTTTATAAACATCGTGACTCTTTGATTAAGACATTATTTCAGGTTATAATCCTCTGCAAATAAAATTTTATTGTCTGGTTATAACATTGAGCTTATCCTAATACC
>SNQJ01S0041377.1:0-28797 GCA_010110895.2 Picea sitchensis
AAAATTCTTGCCACATGTTGGAATTGGAAATCATCAACTTAAAAAATATAAATGAAAGTACTAATGCAACTCTAATGAATCAAATTGAAGAAGCTAAGAAAAATGAAGAAGCACATAAGATCCAGTTAACTAAAAAGGAGGAATCACGCCACAAGGTGGAATTAGAAGCCCTCAACCTCAAAAGGATTCAACTAGAAAATAAGGAAGAAATCAAAAGATTGAAGAATGAAGTTGTTGATCTAACAAAAGATATAGAAGAGTTAAAGACATATGACAAAACTAATAACTATACAGAAGACTTGGATGGTACAAAAGAAATAGTCATCAATCTAAAGACTCAACTTGAAGGAGCTAAGGAAAAAAGAAAAAGCCCTGAAGATTCAGTTGACTAAAAAGGAAGAAATATGTCACATGTTGAAGTTGGAAATAGTCAATCTAAAAAAGATGAATGAAAAGACAAATAAAACTGTCAATTTCCAGAATAGCTCAACTATCCTAGATAAGATTTGGAATAGTCAAAGATCAATTGATGACAAAAATGGTCTTGGATACAATAAAAATGAAGACAATGACAAGTGGAGAACCACTTACAAACACAAGAAAGGGTCATCCTTCTCAAAAGGAAAAGGTGTAATCACAAACCAATTACAAGTCATGAACTTTGTTAAGGAAGAAAGCTATAGAAGTAAAAAGGAATAAGAAAATCAAAAGACAGATCTCTCAAGGAAAAATAAATTCAAGAATGGAAACACCTTCAATGGCTATTGCTTTTCTTGTCATAACTTTGGCCATAAAGCGATGGACTGCTAGAAACTAGAGAAAGGATATACATGAAAATCCAAAAACTCAATTAGATGTTGGAGATGCAATTTTGTTGGGCACACAACAAAATTTTGTCATACAATGAGATGTTACAACTGTGATAGATTTGGGCACAAATCCCAAAGTTGCAGGAGTTCAAAAAGTCAATCCTTAAATAAAGCATTCAAGTCAGGGAGAAAACCTAATAAAATTTGGAAGAAGAAAGGAGATGACAAATCTCCAAAAACACAATTAGAAAGAAAAGGTCCAAAAAGCAAAATATCTCATAGAAAGATATGGAGAAGAAAATCTGAAGGAGAGATCAAGAAAGGTGATATTGCACCTGAAAATAAAGAAATTAATAACAAAGAAATGATGGGTGAATGTCCTAATAAAGAATGTGAAATTCAATATGAAATAGATCAAGCTCAAGAAAAGGAAGTCCCTATAGAAGAATATGACACAATCCTGATGATGTCATGATCCTTTAAGCCAAAGAAAGAAAAAACATTGATAAGGGGGTTGTAGAATACAAGAAGGAGAAAATGGACGAAGGAGAGCATCACCTTAGAGGGAGTATGACCTCGGAAGGAGCAAGAAAAGATCATTTTTGTCATTTTTGTAAAAAAGGGGAGAAGAGAAAAAGTAGTTGAGAGATTCAAGAGATATCAATTAACAAAGATCAATTGATAACAAAATTGGCATTAGATAAATTGGTATCAATCCTCAATTGATATTCCTGTAGAATATCAAAGAAAGAAGAATAAGAAGTAGATCAAGAAAGATCAGTAAGAGTCATATCCTTGTCCTATTTGACAAAGGAAAGACAATAAAAACTCAGGGGGACTATTTTGGTTATCAAATAAGAAAATAATTAGATTAGATTTAAAAGACTTGATCATTACAAATTGGTATCACTACAAATTGGTACCAAAAAGACTTGATCATTACAAATTGGTATCACTACAAATTGGTATATAACATTCCAGCTTAATCAGAATAAGGGAAAAGAGAAAAGAGAAGTTGTTTGGTGTACCACATGTAGGACAATAGGACACCACAAGAATGAATGCCCAACTTTCGCGCAGTACATGGCAACATGAGTACCAAACCCTTTGCCAACATGAGGACCATGGTGCGAGATCTGTAAGGCACATGGCCATGATCCATATCATTGTCCAATGATGCAGAAGTATCAGACAATACCCAGGAGTTCATATTGCAACTTTTTCAAGTCAGCGGGTTATGATGATAAATATTTTAGGACAATGGACCTGATGAGGGAAAGAACTTCAGATACTTATAGGGTGCAAGCAGAGATGATGATAGGGCAAGTTGCACCTCAAGTTAACCAGGTACCACCTCCATATAACAATGTGCATCAACAATATAACAGTGCCCAACGACCATACAACAATGCGTAGCCACAGTATAACCCCATGCAATATAATCAGGTACCCCAATATAATGCACCGCGAGGAGATAGAGCTAGATACAGAGGTGGAGGACGAGGTAGAGGAGGATTTGGACGAGGCAGAGGTCCAGTAGTGAGCCACAATTGCCAACAGCCATGACATTATGCAAGGGAATGTCTAGTTCCACCAACGACATGCATGTATTGTCGGGCAGTAGACCATGACACAGAAGATTGTCCGTTGGGAAGATCCAGGATAAGAGGAATCAGAACAACTAGAATGTTCAGTGGATTTCTGCAGAAGCCAGGGAGGATGGCAGAAACATCAACATAGTCACGCGTGGAGGAGCTAAGACACGCAGTAAGACAAGATCCAACACAACACCAATGGGTGAAGAAGAATACAGAACCACTAAAGCAGTTTGATGCGTAGAAAGAAAAGGAAACATTCAAGGAGGCCAAACATGAGTTTCTCAAGCAGAACATTGCATCTACATTAGCTGCACAACACAATCAGAACTCTCCTATGTACAAGAGGCCTTCATCAATGGACCACACCAGTGAAGTACAATCTATAGAGCAAGTAAGTAACACAAGGACTTTTCTGCAAGCTTGTGTTCAGTTATTCAAGGATCCATCATCTGTCAAAATAGAATCTACTAGAAAGTTGTAACATAGAGGTAGAGGGGACATTAGAGCAGAAAACAGTCAATCAACTCCATACAAGAAGGAGGACAAGTAGAGAATTCAGACTGAATGCCAACATTGGAGATTTTAATATGGGGGATATTATACTAGACTTAGGTTCTGAAGTAAATGTTTTACCTAAGAAGACATGGCAGTGTATGGGAGAGCCACACTAGGATACTCACTTGTTTAGTTGAAATTAACAAATTAACATAGAGTTCTACCGATTGGAAGGCTAAAAGGTGTCACAGTAGATTTGGATGGAGTGCGCACTAAGGCATATTTTGAAGTAATAGAGATAGTAGATGGCACAACACCATATCCAACATTGCATGGATTGGATTGGGCATTTGATAACTAGGCCATAATTAATTTGAATACAAGGAAAATGACATTTGAATCCAAAGAATATAGAGTCATTGTGCCACTAGATCCATCAGAAGGAGAAAGGTTTGTAGAGCCCATCTGTCTAAATCTAGAGGAAATAAATCAGTTGTACATAACCACCGTGCGTGAAGTAGATTATATTAACCCAACTGCAAATGGGGTACTTAGACGGAGAAGCATCACATCATGTGCCTCTGACTCAGATACAAGGTTAGAGAATTGGTAGTAGAGATTACATGAAGTTTCCACAAGAAGGTGCGCAAGAATAGACCACGCAGTAAGATGGGTTGGTACAGAGATAAGGGAACCTCCTAGTTTTCATGGGGTAAATGATCTAGAAGAATTTTTGACCAAATATGAAGAAAAAGTATTAGAGAATCAGAGGCTCTTAGCCCTAGATATTGCACTCAAGGCTACACCTGCAAGATAGTGGGGTGTGCATAAAGAAACAATTCAGGACTGGTACCAATGTAAACAATTACTACGCGTTAGATTCAGCGCAGAACAGGGCAGCAATAAAGTGCAGAGGTATGATGGGCAAGGAACACGAGAAGAACACTTGGACAAGTGTAGAACACAATGGAGGATGACACCACCAGAAGAATGGCCTCATCACTTCATCCATACATTGGAAGGAATTCTAGAAAACTGGTATGTAGACTAGGAGATGCACAGGGGTATTACATAATGGCCAGAATTACAACCGAATTTTAGAGTAACCTTCTCATTTGAACATGAGAACCCCAACATTGACTCAACACTAAAGAAGATAAAAGAGGTCATATTTATTGACAAACAATAGGTTGAACTCATGATAGAATATCAACGGTAGAACAAGCAGAGAGTCAAAGAACTATTGTCATGCTACCATGTGGAAGAAGAAGCACCAGATGAAGATGACCCATGCAATATTTAGATTATAGAAATAGAAGGAGAAAGAGAAGTGGAAAGTCCATCTTTGGAATCAGAAGTATTTACTGCACTAATCAAAGTGAAGAAAGTCAATATTGGGACATCTGACAATCCTAAAATGGCAAGTATTGGAGACTATTGGGATGAACAAATAGTAAAAAGAATAATAGATTTACTGCGTGAGTACAGTGACCTGTTCCTAACAACCTTCACAGAGATGAAAGGCATAGCAGGAGAGCTAGGAGAGATGAAAATACCTCTCAAACCTGAGGCAAGACCTGTCACGCATAGACCTTACAGACTGAATCCAGTATACAAGCAGAAAGTGAAGGTTGAAATTGACAGAATGTTAGAAGCTAGTATCATAGAACCAATAGAGGAGTTTGAATGGATAAGTCCTATGGTGGTTCAAGAAAAGAAACAAGGGGGGATAAGGATATGTGTAGATTTGAGAAAAATGAATGATGCTTGCTTGCATGACCCTTTTCCTACCCCTTTCATAGATGAGGTCTTAGAGAATGTGGAAGGCCAAGAAGCATACTCGTTTATAAATGGATTATCAGGTTACCATCGGATCAAGATAGCTTCAAAATATAGGTATAAGACTATTTTTGCTACATAATGGGGATCCTACCAATACACAGTCATGCCATTTGGGTTGGAGAATGCACATGGCATATTTTCAAGAGTAGTCATAGCCGCCTTTAAGGAATTTATACACCCATTTTTAGAAGTATATCCGGATGATTAGACTGTATATAGTCTATTAAAGGATCATGTGGAAGTGTTAAGGCTAATGTTGGAAAGATGCAGGCAATGTCAGATATCATTGAATATAAAGAAATGCATTTTTGGGACACCTTTTGGGATATTGTTGGGACATAGTTTGTAAACAAGGGTTATTGGTGGATCCTGCTAAGATTGCAGTCATTGTCAATTTACCACCACCAAAATCAATGCACCAATTGAGAGAAACACTTGAACATACAAGCTATTACATAAAATTCATAAAGGGGTATGCGCAGATTACTATGTCAATGGAAAAACTGCTAAAGAAGGATATCAAATTTCAGTGGAATGAGGACTGTCAACAAGGGTTGGACACTTTAAAAGAAAATATGGTCACGACACCTATCCTAGTATTCCAAGACTGGGAAAAGAATTTTCATGTGCATGCAGATGCATCAACCATAGCACTTGGAGCAATTCTGACGCAACCGAGAGCAGGGGATTTAGACCATCCTATAGCATTTGCAAGCAGGAAATTGTCAGAATCAGAGCAAAACTACAAAAACATAGAAAGGGAAGGCTTAGCTATGGTATATGCACTTTAGAAGTTCAGACATTATTTACTAGGGAAACACTTTAAGATGTTCACAGATCATTCTGTCCTCAAATACCTAGTCAATAAGTAAGTGTTGGGGGGGATGATCTATAGATGGTTGTTGTTATTTCAAGAATTTGATTTTGAAGTGATATTCAAACCAAGGAAGATGAATGCAGGACCTAATCATCTGTCAAGGGTCACTAATGGAGAGGAACCTACCAACTTGGAAGACAACTTTGCTGATGCATAGTTGTTTTCAATACAAATAGTTGATAAATATTTTGTTGATATTATTGAATACTTAATCACAGGGATTGCACCACGAGAATTTAGCACTGTGCAGAAGAAAAATTTGGTAGTAAGAGCTGCAGACTATCAACTGATTGCAGTACACTTATATAAAATGGGCATATATAACATTTTGAGAAGGTGTGTATTAGAGCATGAAAGGCCAAGAATTTTGGCAGGAGCTCATGAGGGAATAGTTGGAGGACATTATGCAGAAAAATCTATCGCGTGGGACTATGGTGGCCAATAGTCCATAGAGATGCCAAGGAATATTGTCAGACATGTGATGTCTGTCAGAGGGTTGGCAAACCCAACATAAGGGATGAGATGCCCCTAAAACCACAAGTAACTTTGCAGGCTTTTGACAAATGGGCAATAGACTTTGTTGGGATAATCCATCCACTAACAAAATGGTCAATAGCAAGATACATCATTACTGCGACAGAATACTTAACAAGATGGGCAAAAGCAAGAGATTGCAGCACAGAGACAACAACACACTTCTTGTTCGAGCAAGTGATCACCAGATTTGGATGTCCAAGAATTTTGATGAGTGACCAAGGTACTCACTTTATCAACAATACTATCAAGGCTATGATTGGGGAGTTTGAAGTCTACCACCAGAAGAGTACACCATACCATCCTCATGCAAATGGAATAGTAGAAGCTTTCAATAAGATCTTGGAGAATGCTTTGACAAAGATCTGCAATGTCAACAAGGATGATTGGGACTTAAAAATACCAACAGTATTATGGGCATACAGGCCTACATGTGAGAAACTGGCAGGATAGACACCATTCAAATTGGTGTGTGGGCAGGAAGCAGTGGTTCCATTAGAATTTTTGGTACCCCGTATGCGCGTCGCAACAATTACCAATATGACAGAAATAGGTGCAGTAAAGGAAAGGTTGAATCAACTCATGAAAATGGAAGATGATAGGATTTTGGTAGGATTTCACCAAGAAGCACAGAAAGCCAGAGATAAATCCTAACATGACAGACATATAAAGAGGAAAAGTTTCAAGGAAGGAGACTTAGTCTTGCTATATAACAATAAATTTTTCCAACATCCTAGGAAATTTAGAAAGCATTGGCTTGGGCCATATGAAGTAAAGACTGTCACAGATGGGGGATCTGTACAACTAAAGGATCTAGCATGAACATAACTGAAAGGAAGGATCAATGGGAGTCGATTGAAATTGTATAGGGACAATCAACCCCCTAACAATTAACAGTTACAACGCAATAAGAAATCATGTACATAGTGTACTATAGTAGAAGCTAGGACATAAAATGAAATAAAGAAATAAAAAAGGAGAAAAAGAAATAAAGAGGTAGAAAAGAATGAAAATACAAAAACACTGGAAAAAGTCGCACGCAGAAATTACTGCGACAGATATCAGAAGACCGCGCACAGTAAAAATTGAAGTTGGCGCAAATGCACGCAAAAAGTAAAAGGTGAACCCGACCCGGTCTATAAAAGGCGGAAAGCGTATAGTTATTCAACACTTAGTGAATTTCAAGCTCATAGCGAGAAAAGAACTTGTGCCCTAGTTGCCAATTGATGAAGTAACAAGCCAAGTTGTGATAGTTGCAAAGGATGACTCCATCGAAGTTTGGATTGCTAAGATAGTTTGTCTGGATTAGTCGACAGGGCTGAAGGCGCAAAGAGAGGATGCAGTAGTTGGAGAATATAGTCGAGCTCGAGGATGTGACCACCTCGGACCCAGAATCGATTAACCCAATGTAGGTTGAGGAAGATATCCCTACAACACAACAAGGAGAGATAGGGCAGAGCTCCGAGGTCGAAAATGGGGTTTCAAACCCTAACCCCGAGTCTCCTATAAGACAAGATGACATAGTGGGACCACGATAGTCCCAGACACAAGACGAAGTACTGGTCGAGGACATAACTGACTGGCCAGATTCAGCAGGGGAAGAAGAGGGCGCAGAAGTAGCAGAGGCAGGCACATCTGCTACGAGGAAGAAAAGAAAGACCCCTAACAGTATGGAAATTACCCTCCCATTTCTTCCAGATGCAGTCCCCAATGTCGATGACATGTTGGGGAAGGTACCAAAGTTGATATATGCGGATCATGACGTGCACGACACGGTCAAATTTCCAGAGTTGGTCGAGGAAAACTATTTGATCAACACGAGGGAGATTGGACCCTGATGAAGACTAGTGCTAGATCCCGCACAGTGGATTACGGGACTGTATAACTCAAGGATCATGAATCTCTTGGACATACCGCATTTTAGGCGCGGTAAGAATGTTGGTATATGCATCAAACAACTTTTCTCTTGGGTCCATGGAGGCACCCTTTGGATGGACATACCAGTGCATATCGACGTGGCATTAATTGCCAAGATAACAGGATTGCCCACATTCGGCACGCAACCAAAAGAGTACTTGGATAACAAAGCGCATGAGAAAGAACTAGAAAAACATGTGAAGGCATACATCAGCACGACCAGGGGAAATAGAGGCATCATAATCAAAGAGATCAAAGACAACGCGATAAGATTCACAAGTAAACTAATGGCATGCAAGCTGCTAAGAAAATGTCATAGAGAGGAAGTGCTGGCAGGAGTGATCGCAGTGGTAGCGCAGTGCGTGAAGGGGATGATGTTCAGTTGGGCGTAGTACCTGCTGAACCAATTCCTACTTGACCATCGTGACACTCAGGACAATGGAACCGAGTTCCATTACTCCTGGTTGATAATATTGATAGTCGTGGTAGGGTGGCAGGAGCCCAAGTTCTCAACATTCCTGCACAAGGTAGGAAAGTGTTATGCGGCTAGGTACGAATCTTCCTAGCAAGCAAAAGACAACAAAACGCAGCAGGAAAAGAACATTGTGTTTGCCATGTTGTTAGAAGAAATCTACCAGCGCACAACAAATGTATGGCGCATACCTATGGAGGTCGTGCAGGAGACGTAGGGGATAGCTAAATTCAAGGCATCCCGACATCACATATGGATCCAAGCCATAGGGGATCCCAAAAAGGCATGGTTAAAGATGCAATATTGTGTCACAAGGGGAGAAGTGGATTGGATTATCAAGGATTGGCCTACGTAGTGGCAGCTGCCAATAGCAAAACTAACCACGAGGACAGGCATGACGTAGTCCACCAAACCCAAGGAAACAACATAAGTAGGCTCATCATCCCAAACAAGTAGTTCGACTGATAATACCAGAACAACAATAGCACAAGCCCAACCAAGTGGGAGCAACGAGGCACCAAAAAGGCCGAGGAAAAGGCCCACAACAACAAGAATAGGAAGTCAGTCACAGATGAGGCAAAAGGAGATGGTACAGGTTCAAGAGGAAAGAGGCGAAGGAACAATGAGAGAGGCACAACCCTCACAAACGACAAGGAAGCACGCGCAAGGAAAAGATGGGCACAAAAAGAGAAAGTATGAAACAAAGGACTTAGACATCACCTTGACTTGGGATGATACAGAGCTTGTTGCGGACAAGGTCGAAGACATGAGCGAAGAACTGGTCTGAATTATAGAGGTGCAGAGGGAACAAATTATGGCCAAACTCACAGAGGTCCACAAAAACATACAACATCTATGAGGTCGGCTAGAATCATAAGCCACCGCGCAGCAATAGGAGAAGACACAGAGGCGATCTGCGCAGAAAGAGGGCAAAGAGGCTGTGTAGTTTGTTGTCTAGGGTAGGGAAACATTCACGATAATGCGCCAAATGATCAGGCTCAATTAGGAGACAATGCAGAAACCCCTGGAGGAAGTAGAACAACTTGAGATGGTGATGGAGCACATACCAACAAAGGCTCTATATGGGCTACAAGCCAACGTCATGCAAGAAGTACAGTTTAGGGCCCACGCAGATGCCATGAATCTAGAGGTGGGCAGAGGGGTCGTAGAGATGCTCCAGATCACATGTGACCAGTTGACTGTAGAAAAGGAAGAGGATAAAGAACGCACAGACATGCTAGAGCAGGGATTGACAACGACATATAACCGAATCCCAAACAACGCACAAGCAGCAGAACGAAGTGCACAGGAGAAGATCGACCTTATTGCACATACAATCAATCAATACCGACAGAAGATTGAGGAATTAAAATAAAATCTCAAACCCACGACTCCCTCGGAGCTGAAGGAGCAAAGGAAACAGGGAGCTGCAAGTCAAATGGATGAGATGGAAAAACAAGTCAGCGCAGCAGCAAGATTGTTTGACAGAGCAGTGCATTTTTGGACAACGCTGGAGGAAGACGAGCAGGTCCAACAGTGGGACCAGGAAGAAGAAAGAATAAGCACAACTATCTAAGACCTCAGGTAGAGGCAGAAGACAATGAGTATCATAGAGTGTCTGAAAGGAACACAAGATATTAAGAAGTTGTATGCATAGTTAAAAGCAGTGTAGACACAGAAGCAGGAAAGACAGGCATAGATGGAACCCCTTCAAGATCAAGCAGCGCAAATGATTGCACAATTGGAGGAGGAGAAGAGGAACATGGCACAAGCACAAACAAAGTGCACATCAATGATCTAGGAGGAGATCACAACTCAAGCATTAGAAGTGTTCGCAGAAAAGGCCGCACACGTCCAGGTAAGAGGAAGGGAACTTGCAGACAAGTTCCATAGCCTAACAGAGGTTGTCGAGGGAGCACGCACTGCCTAGGGAGCTCAGGATGAGCCACATGTCAGTGTCGGGGGCATGTTGGGCGTAGGCCGATTTTGAGGAAAAGTCCATTTTTGGAAAGTAAAGCTTAATTTGGAAAAAGACAGCTAAAAGGAAAAGCAGCACATGTAAGGAAAAGATGCATGCAAGACGCGGAGGCAGTAAGACCTAACCATGTTAGGGTTAGGGTTTTGGAATGTAATGGCTAATAAGACTGTAAAATAGTATAAATAAGCACCTAGGAGGTCTAGGTCGAGGTTTAGAGGGTTGTTGATTGTTAGTTGTGGCTCGAAGTGTCAGAAGTTATTATGTTTTGTAAGTTTTTGAGCTATAGAGAGTCGAGTAGGTTATTGTTTTGAGGTTCAGAGCACAGGTTGAGGAGCATGGTGTGATCTAGTCCGTCTCACAGAGGTTGTGGAACCTATTTTATGATTGTATGATCGGAGATGCAGTGCGTGCAACACCATATTTTGCAGCAGGCTTAATAAAAGAGCCTAAGAAGCAAGATCTTTGTGGACGTAGCCCAGGAGGGGGTGAACCACGGTAAAACATGTGTTATGCATGTTGTTTATTGTCGATTTACCTTTTGTCAGTAGTTAGATGATGAATGGATGAATCAATGAATCAATAGATCTATTAGAATGCATGTGTAAACTAACAAATGAATGAATCTTAACAATATGAATGGATAAATATGTTGAATGTATGGGGAAAATAGATTAGAATCCCAGATCCCCACTCTTCCCTGGACTACAAACACTTGAGCTTTGCAGTAAACCATAAGATTATCTTGGGTGAGACTGCACAGTACACCCTGTGTGTTGTGTTTCCTTTTGGGTTACGAGGAGGGTCGATAGTTTTAGAGGGGTTTTTTTGGAACCCTGATCAGATCTGAACCCGGGCCTGACTAAGAAGTAGGAAGAGAGAAGAATTCAACCCAACAACCTTAATCCATAGACATTAATCGAATATACGTTTGTCGACTCGAAAAAATAAAGCATTGCAATTGTCCAGTGGATCATCCAATCCATCACACCATTTGTCCATTAATCAATGGATCTCCAATCCCATCACATCACAATTTAGGCAATGAACACAATGTCTCCTGCCCTAGAATAAGAGATGAAGTGGATGGACCAATCGCATAATAAATAAATATATTTTAATATTTAAAAAAAATTAATGATTTCGGTAATGTAAAACTTTGGAAAATTCACAAATTTATGGCCAATGACCATACTATTAGCAATTCAATGCTCAATCGATTACCATATACACTATCTCACAACATGTATAATAATGGTTCACTTTCTACATAATTTGATACTTATTTGCACATGATAAAATTGGGATTAAGAAATATCGAAGTTATAGTTAATTTTGTAGTAAGTGGATGCTTTTGTTTCCCTACATATTTGATAAGAATTTAGTAAAAATGTTAAGTATAGGAAAGTTATGGTGGAATAATGTTTTTAGAGGTTTTGTTTCATTTCAAATTGATTCAATTATTAAAAATTTGATTAGAGTTCCAAATCCATGGTAACTATGACTTTCTATATCACCAAATTTCAATAACTAAAAGAAAGTTTGCTACAATATTAGAGAGCACCAGATAAATCTAAATTGGTTTATTTTATTAGTTTATAAACTCTATGATTTATTCATCACTTTTAATATTATTTTTTACTTTTTAGAAATTAACTTTGGTTGACTTCCAACAATGTCAGGCTATCCATGTGCATTATAGAATGCACTTCTCGACACAACTAGCTTAGATCCTTCTCAAACAACGGAGAATAAACATAGTCAAAGAGGTTAAAAAGTTGTCAAATGGGTTTACCTCAGGTGGTTGGGAAGAATGATTGTTATCCTCTCCACCCGGGTTCAATTTTCGTAAGTGACATGTTGAGCTCATAACGAGTATATTATTGTAATGTCTTCGAGCCTTGTTGTTGACTGGCCCTGTGCCCTGAAGATGTTATCAAGCATCATATAATACATGGCTATTGCATGCAATAATGTTGACATCTTGTCTAGCAAAATTCCATGCGTGACATTGTTGTTATAACATGTGGCGTTCATAAAGTAGTGCCACATGTCAATGTAGATCCAACACTAGAATGTGTGCTATTGGAGTCTCTGTTCTCTCCACCCTCTTAACCACGAAATTATTAAGCACCAAGAAGAATTAAAATAACTAAGATACAACCCTTTTGATATTTAAAAACTTTAGGGAATGTTTCAAAACTTTAGGGCCATGATAGACCTATGCTAATATATTTTTTTGGTGTTTTTTTTATGATTCATTTTTTCCTTAACATTTTGACGTTGAATATCAAATGTTTTTTGTTTTATTATATTAGATTGAGGGAGACATATATACATGTACATTAACATGTTAGGCCTTGTTAAATTTGGCAGCATCGATAGTCATTCTCCAATGAGAGGCCATATGGGCCACCCTGAGGCTAGCTAGGGAGATTTGGAGGATCAACCAGTCTTGTGAGGTATTGACAAAATCTAGGGGGGAACGAACAACCTCTGTGAGTCAAACCAAAAGTCAGGACGAACGAGATGCTATGTGAGTCTAATGCAAAAGTCAGGGGGCACTACAACCTCTGTGAGCATAGATAGTCTAGTGAAAAAGTCAGGGGGAACGTACAACCTCTGTGAGCATAAACAAACTAGTGCAAAAGTCAGGGGGAGGTTATACAACCCTCGTGAGCCTAGTAAAACCCAACCCTTGTGAGCCATGAGCAAAGTCAAGGTATCTAGCAAAGTTAGGTTGAATGTAAAATTCCTATGAGCTAGAAACAAGCGATATTCCCAATGTACCCAATTGATGTAATTGTATTGATCTGGTGCATTGGCATTATAAAG
The DNA here is from genome assembly GCA_010110895.2 of Picea sitchensis. NCBI lineage: Eukaryota > Viridiplantae > Streptophyta > Pinopsida > Pinales > Pinaceae > Picea > Picea sitchensis. The sequence continues at coordinate 13,355 of SNQJ01S0041377.1, forward strand.
CATTATCCACCATGAAGAGGATTTCAAGAATTGCCTTGTCAGAGTTGTAACTAAAGGTCTTGGTCTAGTTCTATGTTAGAACAAAGTGTAATCTTGAGTTGTAACTAAAGTCTTGAGTCTAGTTCTATGTTAGAACTAAAAGTGTAATGTTGAGTTGGCTAAAGTCTTAAGTCTAGTTCTATGTTAGAACTAAAAGTGTAGTACGAGTTACAACTAAAGTCTTGAGTCTAGTTCTATTATTTTAGTAATGTTGAGTTGCAACTAAAGTCTTGAGTCTAGAACTAAAGTGTAATGTTGAGTTTACCTTAAAGTCTTGAATCTAGTTCTATCTTAGAACTTAAATTCTTAATGTTGAGTTACAACTGATCTAGTTCTAAGTTCGAACTAAAACATGTCAGTCTCAAGTCTAGTTCTAAGTTGAACTAAAGTGTAATCTTGGGTTATGTAACTCAATTCTCAAGTCTAGTTCTAAAGTTGAACTAAAGTGTAATCTTTGAGTTGTAACTAATATCAAGTCTAGTTCTAAAGTTTGAACTAAAGGAATTATGAAGTTGAGTTATGACTAATGCATGCAATCGGGTTAGTATTTTGAGCTTCTCCTCTTCCCTCTTCATCCTATATAAGAAAAGGTCAAAATCCTCTCCCTCAACACAGTTTCACAACATAGTTTTACAATACAGTTAGTTCTACAACACAGTTTTGCAACACAATCTTGAAACAAAGTTTTCATATGCTGGTTGAGGGTGAAGTAATAGAGAACCACATCGATTGATAAAGAAGTAGCATATCAAAGGTGTATTTGACAAAGGTCTTGTAAGTCTTTGTAGGGTTAAGTCATCTTAGCAAGCTCTTTGAGAGAGGTACATTCATGGTGGATATTTGTAAGAGATGCTTACATCATTAATGCAATAAAGAATATTGTTTGTTGGGGTTTCTCTGTGCAAGGTTTCCCAAGGGTATATGTGTTGATATGCATGTTTACCCATCTACATAATTATTGCTATTGATTATGATGTGGAATTATTGAAGTGTATTAAGTTGGAATCAAAGTGGCCAGAAGAAAATAAAATAATTAATCTGCATAAGAGATCAAGCTCATAATTTAACATGGTATCCGAGGAGCTTAGGGTGTAATTAAAACATGTTGAAGTCACGACCAACAGTACACACATAGCCATGACTTGATTAAGTTTCAGTGTGAGGTCCATGGCATCCTCCATTTCAGTGAGGGCAGAAGATAGGCTCGAAGGAGCTACCAAATTTAATGTGTGGAAGCTCTGTATAACAAATATCTTACAAGAGCATTATCTATCTTGGCATTAATAATGACCACAGTATTGGAGGAACCAACGAATAATGTAGGAAGAGTGGCCTTTAGGAAGTTTCAAGAAAAGGCCAAGTGAATCGTCTTTGACTTAGTCAAAGACAATATAATACACCTGTGAGATGATGATTACTGAGATGTATGAATGCGAGGTAGTCTGTATGAAAGCTTGACTCCAAGTCCAGGAAGAGTTGCCAAGCACAAGCAATTATTTGAAGATGGATAAAGGTGAATCGGTGGAATCTTTCTATTCGGGATGCTTTCGGATCATGCGTCGACTTTTGGTCCATGAGGGTGGCAGGTGGGCCGATGATGAGGAGATTTTAGTCACCCGAGGCCATTTTTTGGCCGGTCTTCTTTTTTCATGGGAGACTTTCTTATCCGGTGTGAGTGGGAGAGAGATTTAACCCATGTTTGAGAGTTTATGGCATGATTGCCTCGGGGAGAAGAGTCACACAACTACCGAGGTGACCATGAGAAAGAACAACATGACTTTAGCATCAAGATTGAGGAAAGAAGGCACTTTCTAGAAGGCTCTCAATGGAAGCCAAACATCAAAGGTACATTCAAAAGGCAAGAATATTAGTACATCTAAGATTAAATGCTTTAGTTGTAATAAGTTGGGTCATTTTGCTAAAGATTGTTGGTTTAGAAAAGAAATAATCTAGGAAAGGGAAACATCATGCCTCGGCTACTGAGATGATGAATTCAAAAGAAATTAGAAAAGTCCTTCTAATGAGAAGAAAATAGAAAATAATATTATTTGGTTTATGCCTTATCCAATTAAGTTTCCAGGGGTCAAACGGATTTAGTAGGCAGGTGGTGCATCAAAGCACATGACATGGTGCAAGGAGATCCTCTCAGATTGAGAACGGAAATCTTTTGTAGAGGAGGTTGAGCTTGGGGATGAAAAATGTTACAAGATAGAGGGGGAGTAGGCTCTATCTATTCCAGTTAGATGCAGGGCTAGAATTCATGTTGTGAAGTATTATATGTTCCAGGACTCGAGAAGAATTTTCTATCAGTTGCAACCCTTGAGACAAGGGATATTGGGTGATCTTCAAAGACAGGAAGGCACTACTATGGGCTAAAGGTAGCCACTTAAGTACAACATAACCCATTGAAACTTGCAGTGGAGGGCTGTCGTCGTGTCCGGGACAATCGGTTTGGGCATTGGCTCATGATCCTAGGCCTAGCTCAGTGAGTTGTGAGTGACAGAGAAGACTTGGACATCTTCATTACAAAGATCTTATAGATCCTGAGACATGGTATGTGGCATGCCCTCTATTTCTCTTAGTAAGAAAATGAAAATTTGTAAAGGATGCATGCTAGGTAAAATATAAAAGCATTTACTAGTAGTGACAACAAGCTGGGGGCATCTTAGATACGGTTCCATTACAGTCTATGTGTTCTTATGTCATCTCCCTCACTCAATGGTTGTTTGTATTATGTCATTTTATTGATGATTACTCAAGAAAATGTTGGATATATTTCTTAAAGCTAAAAGTGACACATTTGATAAATTCAAAGTATAAAGCCTTTATTGAAAAGCAGACAATGAAACACATCAAAATCCTTAGAGCAGACAATGGAGGAGAGTTTGAATCTCTTTGGTTTGATGATTTATACAAGTCAACATGAATCAAGAGACAATTGACCTTGTCATATAACCCTCAACAAAATGAAGTTGTTCTTTGAGGAGGGAAAATAGGACTATTGTGAGGTAGTGAAAGCAATGATGTTTGACAGGATCGCCAAATTCTTTATGGGCAAAATCTATCTCTCCCACTCGTGTATATTTGAACATGTGTCCACATGCTATTTTGAAGGACAAGACTTCTGAAGATGTCTTCTCATGGATCAAACCTGCAGTAGGGCATCTAAGGATATTTGGATGTCCTGTGTATATTCATGTCCCCTAAGGAAAAGAGGACAAAAAATGGAACCCTCAGGCAGGCCCGAGGGGTTTGTGGGGTGCGATTGAGGGAACTCAAAAGATTCTGAGTTATGTACTAGGTTAGAATAAATGAAATTGTGAGATGAATTTCCATGGGAAGCGCATTTAAAGGAAATCGAAAGAGCTTTACTTGAGGATTGAGGCGGTTCAACCAACTACCCTGCCGAAAATGAAGTGTCAAATGATCATAGGGAGGAAGCTTGTGAAGGGCCAAGTAATGAGCCCTTAGAACCTGCTGAAGTGTTAGAAGAACTCTTGAAGAACCTCTAGCCAAAGGAAGCCAAGGTGGCTTAAAAAAATAATACAGGAAGCAAAAAGGATAGTTTCTCCCAAAGGAACTTTGAAGGAAGAGGCCTCATGGGTTTGGAGGCTATGTTGCCTTGATGAGCAACATTAGTGATGAAGAACCTTCTTCATTTCGAAGAAGTGTGGAAATTACAAGTATGGAAGGATGCCATGCTTGAGGAATCTGGTCTATTATAAAGAACAATGTTTGGGACATTGTTCCCAAGGCCAAAGACAAATCAATGGTTTCTTCAAATGGATCCTATGGATAAAACATGTAGGTGATGGAAGTGTGGAAAAGTTCTAAGAAACAATATTTGTAAGGATTCACTCAGAAAGAAGGAGTCGACTACGAAGAGACTTTTTGCTCACAGCAATAGAATATGCACTGCATTTGAGCTATTATTTCTTTATCTTTCATACTTGGTTGGAAACTACATTAGATGGATGTAAAAGAACATTCTTGAATGGAAAGATTGAACAAAGAGGTCTTTGTGGAACAACCGGATGGTTTTATACTGCATAACAAAGGCACTCATGTACAATACTAAGCTAAGGAAGGCCTTTTATGGTCTTAAGTAGGCTCCCAGAGTTTGGTATTATAGGATTGATGGCTTTCTTAAGATCCTGGGATTTCAGAAAAGTGATCTTGATGCAAACCTGTACTTCAAGTTAAGAGGGAACCAACCTGTTATACTAATCACGTATGTTGATGATCTCTTTCTATGGAAATGAAGACTAATAGCACAGTGTAAGAGGGAGCTAACCTCAATTGAGATGAAAGACTTAGGCTTGATGCATTACTTCCTAGGATTGGAAGTGTGGCAAAGACATGGCGAGATTTTTCTAGCACAAGGAAAATACAGTGGATGTACTAAGAGGTTTGGTATGATGGATTTCAAATCCATGTCTGCCCGATGGTTACCAACCTAAAGAAGGCTGTCATGAGGATACGATATGAGTCATAGTTGGTGGATCCCACCATGTATAGATGGCTGATTGGATCATTGATGTACATGATCCATAATAGGCTAGATATATTCTATGCATTGATTGCAATGAGTGAGTTCATGGTTGAGTAGAGACGAGACAACGGGTGGCAACAAAGCACATCTTAAGATATCTCAAAGAGACCATTACTTATAGTTAGAGATGTACATCCAATGGTGGTTTATTTTGCATGGGTATCTTGAGATGTTGGTAGGCTGAGGAAGCCTAGTGGATCAGAGAAAGAGTACTTCGGATCTTGCCGATTTAGGATTCCACTATGATCTCTTGGTCAAGCCAGCAACAAGGATCCATTGCATAGAGTAAATGGTAGCAGTACATTCACGGCAAGTAATGCTAGCAAGGAAGCATTGTGGCTCAGAAAATTGGTTTTGGGTTGTTTGGTGACCAAGTCACGAGGGCAGTGGTTTGTTGTGGTAATCAAAGTTGCATAAAATTGTGAGAGAGAACACATGTATTCCACGATAGGTCAAAACATATTGACATGATTACCACTACATCGAGACTTGGTCTAGATAAAAACTATAAAGTTACAATACAAAGCCACGAGTGAGCAAGTAGTTGATACCATGACCAAGCCTCTGACCTAAAGGCAGAGTTTAATGCATTTGAGAGCAAGCTTGTGGTGTGGTTGAGAATGACTCCATCGTTGAGAGGTAGTGTTAATTTTGGCGACATGTGAGTCATTCTCAATGAGAGGCCATATATAAGGCCACCCTAAGGCTAACTAGGGAGATTTGGAGAATCAACCCGGTCGTGTGAGGTATTGACAAAATCCAAAGGGAACGTACAACCTCACGTGGAGTCAAACCAAAGTCGGGGATGAGCAAGTGCTATGTGAGTCTAATGCAAAGTCGGGGGAATGTACAACCTACTGTGAGCATAGGCAGTCTAGTGCAAAGTTAGAGGAGCGTGCAACCTACGTGACATATAGATGGGCTAGTGCAAAAGAGAGGGGGAACGTACAACACATGTGAGCATAGACAGTGTATTGCAAAAGTCAAGGGGAACATACAGCCTGCAGCTCTGAGCCATGAAAAAGAATGTCCAGCACATATAAACATTATCCACCATGAAGAGAGAATTTTGAATTGCCTTGTCCAGAGTTGTAACTAAAAGTCTTTGAGTCTAGTTCTATGTTAGAACTTAAAGTGTAATGTTGAGTTGTAACTAAAGTCTTGAGTCTGGTTCTATGTTAGAACTAAAGTGTAATGTTGAGTTGCAACTAAAGTCTTAGAACTAGTTCTGTAATTTAGAACTAAAGTGTAATGTTGAGTTTCAACTAAAGTCTTGAGTCTAGTTCTATTTTAGTAATGTTGAGTTGCAACTAAAGTCTTGAGTCTAGAACCCAAAGTGTAATGTTGAAGTTGCAACTAAAGTCTTGAGTCTAGTTCTATCTTAGAACTAGGTGTAATGTTGAGTTGCATCGACTAAAGTCTTAAGCCTAGTTCTAAGTTAGAACTAAAGCATGTGGAGTCTCAGAGTCTAGTTCTAAGTTGAACTAAAGTGTAATGCTGAAGTTGTAACCAATCTCAAGAGTCTAGTTCTAAGTTCGAACTAAAAGTGTAATCATGAGTTGTAACCAATATCCAAGTCTAGTTCTAAGTTCGAACTAAAAGTGTAAGTTACGAGTTATGTTTAATGCATGCATTTGGGTTACTATTTCAAGCTTCCCCCTCTTAAAACCTATAAGAAGAAGAGGGTCAAACCCTCTATCTCAACGGTTTTTGCAACCACAGTTTTTGCAATACAGTTTGCAACACAATTTTGAAGCTTGAAGTTTTATGGAAGTTGAGGTGAAGTAATGAAGAGCACATGTTGATAAAGAAGCTGACATATCAAGGTGTATTTCAACAAGGTCTTGTAGGTCTTTACCATGTCAGAGTCATCTTAGCAAGCTCTTTGAGAAGTACATTCATAGGTGGATATTTGTAAGAGATCTTATTATTAATGCAATAGCAGAAATATTGTTCTTTGGGGTTTTTCTCCACAATACAGGGGTTTCCACAGAAGTTATATGTGTTGTTGATATGCATGTTTACTTATCATGTTATTTACTAGTTGATTATGATTTGGAATTGTTGAAGTGTATTAAAATTTGGAATCAAAGTATTGAAGAAAATAAAAGAATTAATCCATAAGAAATCAAGCTCATAATTTAACATGCCTCTCATCCAACCAAGTTCTAAAAATATCTTGCTTCTCTGATGGAAAAACAAGGTGAATAGCATGGATGTTCATCCAACCAAGTTCTAAAAATATCTTGCTTCTCTGATGGAAAAACAAGGTGAATAGCAGGGATGTTGCTAGTCCCTGCATTAAGGGAATAAAAAGCAAAAGGGAAGGTAATGAAGTGCGTAGTTATTAATGGTGGAAAAAGCAATACTGATGAGAAAAAGTGGTTAGTGGGTATTGCATTGATTACTCCCTCGACATTGGTGGATTGGTTGTGTCGCTGCCCCATATAATAGTAAAAAGAAAATTATTGTTTCGACTAAAGTGCATTAATAATCCCAAAGTTATATATATGCCACGATATACTTCTAAGTATGCTCGACCATGCTATCTATGACGTGCAGTTCACAACATCAATTATAAGCCCCGGTTCCTCGGATATCACCGACAGGTTTGCCTCGAGGATGAACTCAAAAATTTCATATGAGAACTGAAACCCTAAATTCACAACATCAATTATAAGCCTCGGTTCCTTGGATAGGATGAACTCGAAAATGATTTTATTTATAAGCCGTTGAAAGATAAAGCCAAAATAAATTTGGCTTTACTTGCAAAAGTTAGGAAAGTTCAATTAAATTGGAATAGTCATCAATGCTATGGAATCTTTTCTTTAATCAATCTACAAATTTTCTGAATTGCGTTGATAATGGAAAGGAGTCCCCGAGAAATTGAAATTTGAGTGTTAAAAGTTGCGTTTGTTTAAAAATATATGGAGTTTTCTCTCTCATCATGAAGGTATATGAAGGTTTCATATCTTCTAAAGCATGATGGCTCTCCTAAACATTGTTGCAAGAAGTCCTGATAATAGTCTATATACCAATACAAAATGCCCAAAATATTCCACCAAGAAGCTGTAAATTAGCACATATGCATTTATATGCTGAAGAATAGCAAATGTATTATCGTAACGTTGTGGTGGGTCTCTAATCCCATAAATGATGTGATGCTTGGATTTATTACTATAGCGATGATGGATTTCAGTTTAAAATCTCTGAGAATGAAAACATCTGATTCAGAATCTGTAAGGCAGGCACTCGTAAAGCTTTTAGGGTTTACAGGAAATAAAAGCAGAGAATTTCCCTCCTTATTTTTATTTAACAAGTGTCTTTCTCCCTTTATTGGTCAAATCATCGGAAAATTTAATATTGATGGAATTGTAGGTTTATAATGACTTAGGCATTGCTTAACACACACAACAACTTTGAATCATGTAACTCTATCATTGATTCCTTCCCATGGACGTGTAGTGTAATCTAGCTTGAATTTGACTCCTCGACATCAGTAGGTTCGTGAAACCACTTTATAGCATAGAAGCCTTGTATGCAGTCACAGACTCTTCATGCAAGTAACATTATCAAGACCACCGGAAAGAAAATTCGGGTCCTCACCTCTATGTTGTAGCTGCAGAACTATAAGACATCCCTAATTCCAAGCAGCATATGATGAGCATGGAGACCTAAAAAAAACTCTAAACATTGGAATGGCACATTATATGGCTCAGCTCAAGCTTTCTAATGGTATATTTAGATGTTGTTTGCTTGAAAATAATTCATGTGCTATGCATGGTAATTTCGGTTGTTATTGACAAGCCTGTTCTCCGAGACAAACATTTTCTTATTTCAACATTGTCTAAAAGTAGCTTATAGGATAAAGTTTTTTTTGGCACCCCCCGTCATTTTGAATCTCAACTTCGTTTATATTGGTTTACTTTTTCTTCCAGTGTTTGTTTCAGTGGTTTTTATTCTAGAAATAAAATTTCTGAAAGCTTTTTTACCTTCAATTGAATTCTCGAATCCTGGTTTTCAAGGTGCAATATTTTCATGTATACTACAATAGGAATGTCTTAAATAACATGGTCGTAATTAAAATAATATATACCCATCAATAAATTGTCTTGGCTGTGAGAGAATACATAACGTGGTCATTTTTTTCTTATACGTCATGGCTTATAGCTACGAAAACATCCCTTGATCTAGTTCATTTTATAGTTACATCCTTGATCTTAGTCCATTTTGTAGTTACATGTTTAGTGAGAAGGTCTGAAACTTCCTCCAAATTTTTGCTCCGGGTTCAGGGCATAAAGGTATCAAATTTTTGCTCTTTGGTCCTCAACCTCCCGCCTATTCCTTTCATTGAGGCGTTTGACTGGTTCATTCAGCGTTCCATAAGCTGGTTTCTTGTGCCCACGCTTTATTGTAAGACATTAAGGTTTATGAATTTGGGGATGTAGTGGAAGATGAGCAAGGATCGAAAGAGTCGTGTATAAATGATTGAAAAATATTGAAGCAGAAAGGTTGGGGGATTTTCACACCTTAAAATCTATTACAGGTATGGCCTACAAAATATAACCTTCAAATTATTTCAAAATTAAGGAAAGTGATGATATCTATGTTTGTGTTTACCTTTGGACACCGCCCATGTTCCAGTGCAACTGTCGGTGCTACACATCGAATATAGCAACATTATGTGGCACCAATATGTGTGTACACTAGTGAGTCAAGTGAAAGCATTAGACGAGGACTCATTAACCCACATCACACAAGCTCTTTGCATCAACTTCAATGGACAAGAGACTCAATCTATAGCTGCACCAAAACACATAACACTTTCTTCCATAACCCCTCTTCGAAACCGGATCCCCCATATCTTCGTAAGCCTCCTTCTTCAACTCGTCGAAATCCTCTCCTTTTACCACATCGTATAGTGTAGCTTTCTCTACCGTGTTGAAAATCTTTGGCACATAAATCCTTGTTCTGTAGGTGCACCTTGCTGATCGATATACTTGAAGAATCCCTTCTTTTTCCTTTTTCTTTGCTTCAAGAATGTGAATGTCGAAAACAACCCTATTGTTAAATATAGGAGAAGTATAAACCCGCTTTGAAAATCTATGAGAAGAGGCAACCTTGTAGTAATCTCGCCTCAGTGGGTTGATTGCACACTGAATTTCTGTTGCATTTGGCTTGTTCTTGGGATGAAGAGTCGGGATGAAGATTCTTCTGGTTAGTGATTCTGCCAATGTCTATGAGCTTGAGCTTGTAGAACTACCAATGTGGCATCACATGAGAAATTTTGAACCATGATCTCTCCATCATCTTAGAAAATTAATCCAGTACACCAATACAGACTTATATTGAAGCATGATCTGTCATGTGCAGAGAATTTTTAGATCACTGGAACTATCGGTCTCATAATTTAGGTGTGGAGATCATTTCTCTTATGGATGGACTTAGAAGAGAGTTGGTTGCAGCGTAATTCGATCCTAGTGATTGTGCATGCAGATCCATGCATATCGTCACGGGTCTTTTTATCTCTATCACTTTGGAAATAGAGCAACGAAGGTGGCTATTTGTTGATTTTTTTAGAATTTGCAATTTCGAATCATTTGTTTATGTCTGATAAATACAAAAAGAAAAATTAAACACACCATGGCTAATTAAGTCACATCACCTTCACTAAGCCAATCAAAAAATTCAGATATTAAAACTACACAATATAAAAAATCGTTTGTATCTTCAAAATAATCAAAATAATAAAGGATTGTCACAAACGCTTGGCAAGGAGGAAAAGTAGGCAACGAACTTTGTCTAAAACCTGCAGAACACACCAAAATGTACCAATTAATACACAAAACACACCAAGTAATAGGTACTTTGACTTTAGGGTGAAAGCTATAGTCCCTGATCATTGGTGAACAGGGACTAATAAGATTATATTAAAATCTATGCTAACTAGAAAGTCATTATATGTCGACAATTAAAACATTAATGTTAATTTCATTGTTTGATGCCCACTTGGTCTCGTTGAAAAGTTTTTTTTTTGTAAATAAAAAGAAGGTCCTTGTATTAATATCGATTGTTATCTATACAATGCCAAGTGTTAGCCACCTGTTCTGCCACAAAGGGGAAAGTAAAACAAGTGGCTGCCATTAAAGACTTAGAGTTTGACGCATCACCGCGTGAGCTAAAACTGTAAGAACAAAACTGTATGACCAAACTGTATGAACATAATGGAATTGGTCCCTATGACCATCTAGTCTGCACCAGGAGCCATAAAAAAACATTAGCCTACAACGAGAACAAACAAAGAATAGAAACCTGGAGGCTTTACTCCACCGGCGAGCTCGGGCGGCCATGGATGTTGTAGACAGGGGTGTACTTCTGGGCACACGTTGGGCATTGAGTCCGTGCAGGAGCGTCTGCTAATGCATTGAACAAAATGTCTAGTCTTTGGTCGAGGATGTGTTGTGAGTGCAGTTGTTCATCTTTCTTTTGCCGAATTTCAAAGATAAGTTGGACATGATCCTTCGAGAGTCGATTTGCATAGAGTATAGGCCACTCCACTTCCTTTTCCTCGCTAGCGATCACCGTGTGCTCCTCCCCCTGCTAGCTTAGGGGCATTTCCTCCTCCACCATGCAACTTCCATCGCCAAACATCGGGTCTTGTGGATTGATTTTCGGGGGGGCAAGAGGATTAGTGGGCAAAGGAGTGCACTCTCTCGGTGGTGGCGTTTCCTCTTTAACTGGGAAATTGCCATGGATGGAGTGTGGGGGTGACGAAGGAGGTGCCAAGGACCCCTAGCTATTATGCCTGGGGCCAGAGAAGCGAGAAGCAATGAGAGTCAATTGGGAGGGGGTAAGTTTGTCATGCCCAGAGAGGGTGTTGTAGAACAACAAGCCTATCCTTAACTCCCCCCTTTCTCTTGGCATGGTGGCAAGAATGAAGAGGCTAGTTTGCGATGGAGCGAAGGCGGAGGCCGGAGGGGCAGTTGGAAAGCGCCCGAGAGAGCTTGAAAGAGCCGAAACATAGGTGAAAAAGCAAAGGGAAATGCAAAGAATTCGCCTGTGAGAGCCGAGGGACAGGAGCGGAATAGTGGAAGGATAAGGAGAGAATTCGCCTGAGAGAGCAAGGGAGCAAATGCAGTTGCAGAGGGAAAAGGTGTGAAAACGCTCAGAAGAGCCAAGGAGTAGGAGAAAATACTGAGGGGGCATGAATAAGTTCACCAGGGTGATTGTCCACTTAGTACGTTGCGAATTGATAGATAGGCTAGCCATGAGAGCCGAGATGATGGCCTCCCTAGGCCTGATACGCCTGGTCTGGCTTGCGCGAGGGGACATTAACCCTGCGAGGATGTCCAAGCGCATTACCATTACTCTCCATGGGGTGTGGGTCATTTTGCAGTTATGAGCGGAGGGCTGGTGGTCGAGGTTAATAACTCCCCTGGCCGCCCCATTCCATCTATCCTCTGACACTGACCCCATCTGGGGAAAAATTATTGGGCCAATTACCCTTCAAACCCAATCTCCAAACTAAGCCACAACACAACACAACACAAGTCAACCGAGACCAAGCGCCTAAGTGCCATGCATCAAGTCACATGGAGGAGGAGCTCACAGGAGCATAGGGTGATCTATGCGTCGGTCTCGTTGATATGTTATTGTGGGGTTGTGGATGAAAAAAATTTGAGATTAGCACTTCGAGGTTGATATTGGCACCTCCATATTTGGTACCTAGTATAGCTAGGTTTAAGTTGGATTATTGAACAATTTGCATAGGTCTCAAGATAAAGATATATATATATATATGTCATTGCTTACAAGTATCATATGTTATTAGTCCTACTTAACCTTTTCTTGTTCTTCATGTATTAGTGTTGGAACCATTATGCTTGATAAGTCTGCGTATTCAATGGGTATCAATCCTATGCTAGTGATTAGTACTAGTATGATATGTAATCATCTTACTTCCTTTGATTGATTGAAACCAAAGCCACTACATATGCCTTAGCAATACTCTATTCATAGACCCGATCATTAAGCTCAAATACATGGGATTGGTTCTATCTCCATAATATGTTAGATCATTCATTATGTCGTAATAGTTAGAGATGTATAAGCATATCCCTAATAATTGAAGCTAGTATAATTGTCGAACCGTATCCTTTCTCTAATCTACATGATGCTTTACTCTAGTAACTCCAAGCTATATGTATTTCCCTAATATGAAGGTTACAGTATTCCAATTTGATTAGCATAAGTATTGAGTATTACTATTGGTGTTGACACAAAGATATGACATAAAGTGTACGATGTATAGGTAACTTAGCTATAATCTATCCCTAAGCTAAATGATTATAGAATATAGGTACTTTATATTCATTGCTTACTAAATAAGAGTACTAGTTATAATATTAGTCTGAATGCAATAGTAAGGATTCTCAATCAAGATCACAATGGGTTTCATTCTAACACAAGCAATGGTGAAGAAAGGAGAGAAGCTCATATAAGCTGGTGTTAACACTATACGATCTATTATAGATATAACGTGTAGATTAGATATAAAATAGGATGAGTTTCATTGATTTGTGTGTAGCTTTAAGTATCAATATTTACCTAATTATCACTATTCTATGGGTAAATCAACTTCCATGGAGATTGAACCCTATTCAGAACAATGCTTACCTGTCTCTACTTGATCTCTTTTTAGTACTATCATTACAGGTTACTAGTGTTATTGATTCCCTTAGTTCCATATTCATTTCACCCATGAATATCCTCCTAGAACCGATGTAATTAGGCAAAGATAGTAGTATAACCATGATGTTCAATAAGGTATGGTATTAGTACTACAACCATGATGTTCAATAAGGTATGGTATTATTATTACAATATAACCACCATCTTACCATAATGAATGGAATTATCTATATTACCACAACTGAGTAAAAGGACGAGGTTAACCATATTACCATTATTATGGGATTAAAGGGGAAACAACATACTTATTACGATACATGGTAAACTAACACTAATGGAATAAAACCATTACTATTCTATAGAGGTCATATATTGGATCACCTTATGTCCTAGGTGTTATCACACTAAATTGCCTTAGATCTTTTTAGTTTGTTTTCAATCCTTTTTAAGCCTTAGTTTTTCTTTTTTTCTTTTAAGGTCTCATCCCTTTAAAATCTATGATTGGTGGGACCCCTTGGATGATTAAAGCTTTTGAGTCTTAGCTCTAATTTGATCCTCAAATTGTTTTTTTCCTTAAACCATTCCTAGCTCATGTTTTATTTTGGTCCCCTTAATGATTTATCCCTAGTTCGATCCCTCCCATGACTAGATTGATGTGACACTCCTCTCTACTCACTCATGACCTCATAGGCATACCTCAAATGTCCTCGCTTACTTTTCTAATCATATTTTGAAGTGGATGCTTTGCCTACTCATTAGCAAGTTTCGTAGCGCCTATCATGTTCATCACACTTCCACCCCGAGCCATGATTGCCATGATTGATATCATGTCCCTTGTTTTCAGTGCCAGAAGTTGGTTAAGGATGCCTTCAAAGATCTTGCATTTATGAGCTTTGGTAACAGTTTTTTAATTTTGAAAAACTCAACAGTGCTGCGCTGCGCAAATTCGTAAGTGCTGATCAAGCGACCGCATGTCAACCAAATCCAATGCTGAGAAAGATTCCAGGGCTGAGGTTTTCTCAAAGTTCATCCTAAGATTGCATTGAAGAGCTCAACAGGTGTCTGCTACACAGGGATACACTCTTACCTCCTCTGCATATTAATCTTCATAGGAAATTTGTGCTCGGGTTTTCATTTTGCTAAGTTTGCACAACGGTAAAAGATTCATATTTGTATGATAACCTCATCTCCTCTCTTTTTCAGACCTGTAAACCTCATGGCCCGTATATGAGTCGAATTTTGTTGTCTGCCTTAGCCCTTGAAGTTGCAAGCTTTAGACTGGTCTATCCTCTGTGTATGCGTTGCGCTACCCAGAGGCGCTTCTTAACCTCTCGTTGCTTCCCCTGCCTCGTTTCATCTCGAAATTAAACATTTTACTAAGTTGCATAGGGTCAGCCTTGCATATTTGAAACCCCATTCAAAGTTTCCTGAGAATTACCAAACCTTTTAAGAGCCCTCATTTTGAGTCATGGAGACCCCTAAATCGAAGAAGGCACATAAAGGAGGCAAGATAGTTAGGACATAACCAGTGGACATGGTTCTTTTTAATACAAAACCCATGGCAAGAGAGACCTTTCAAAGAGTAGGGTGCCTCTTCTTTTGTCAGAACATGCAGAGAGGCCATCCAGAGGTAGCAAGACAATTTGCATTGCAGTTTGATGGTAAGAAAACTAAGGTTGGGGATTTGGATTTTGAAGTGACTGAAGCCTCCATCTCAGCTGCAACAGGGATCCCCATTACAGGTGAAAGGTGGTTCAAAGCCATGGCTTTGAGTTCAGCTTATGCAAAAGATCTCTTTAAACCTGAATATCAAGCCAATGACCTGTCCAAAAGTATGCCAAGGAGCTAATTGATTGAACAATTTGACAGACTACTGAAGATCATATAGGGATATTTGTTAGAAAAATATGACTGTGGAGCAATAAAATAAAAAAAATGCGGAAATAAAACACAGAAGATACACAATACAATAGAGACACATATTTACATGGTTCACCCAGTGTGGGCGACGTCCACCAGAGAAATTGCCAGGTCCTTCCTTTATTATTATCCAGCATATGAAGGGATACAACCTACAACAAACCCGCTGTAACTTCCTCTTCTTTCTCTCACAGTCTCCTATCTTAGAATACAATATTCGCCATCAACCATAGCCGCAATA
>SNQJ01S0041377.1:28807-41587 GCA_010110895.2 Picea sitchensis
CATCCAACCAAGTTCTAAAAATATCTTGCTTCTCTGATGGAAAAACAAGGTGAATAGCAGGGATGTTGCTAGTCCCTGCATTAAGGGAATAAAAAGCAAAAGGGAAGGTAATGAAGTGCGTAGTTATTAATGGTGGAAAAAGCAATACTGATGAGAAAAAGTGGTTAGTGGGTATTGCATTGATTACTCCCTCGACATTGGTGGATTGGTTGTGTCGCTGCCCCATATAATAGTAAAAAGAAAATTATTGTTTCGACTAAAGTGCATTAATAATCCCAAAGTTATATATATGCCACGATATACTTCTAAGTATGCTCGACCATGCTATCTATGACGTGCAGTTCACAACATCAATTATAAGCCCCGGTTCCTCGGATATCACCGACAGGTTTGCCTCGAGGATGAACTCAAAAATTTCATATGAGAACTGAAACCCTAAATTCACAACATCAATTATAAGCCTCGGTTCCTTGGATAGGATGAACTCGAAAATGATTTTATTTATAAGCCGTTGAAAGATAAAGCCAAAATAAATTTGGCTTTACTTGCAAAAGTTAGGAAAGTTCAATTAAATTGGAATAGTCATCAATGCTATGGAATCTTTTCTTTAATCAATCTACAAATTTTCTGAATTGCGTTGATAATGGAAAGGAGTCCCCGAGAAATTGAAATTTGAGTGTTAAAAGTTGCGTTTGTTTAAAAATATATGGAGTTTTCTCTCTCATCATGAAGGTATATGAAGGTTTCATATCTTCTAAAGCATGATGGCTCTCCTAAACATTGTTGCAAGAAGTCCTGATAATAGTCTATATACCAATACAAAATGCCCAAAATATTCCACCAAGAAGCTGTAAATTAGCACATATGCATTTATATGCTGAAGAATAGCAAATGTATTATCGTAACGTTGTGGTGGGTCTCTAATCCCATAAATGATGTGATGCTTGGATTTATTACTATAGCGATGATGGATTTCAGTTTAAAATCTCTGAGAATGAAAACATCTGATTCAGAATCTGTAAGGCAGGCACTCGTAAAGCTTTTAGGGTTTACAGGAAATAAAAGCAGAGAATTTCCCTCCTTATTTTTATTTAACAAGTGTCTTTCTCCCTTTATTGGTCAAATCATCGGAAAATTTAATATTGATGGAATTGTAGGTTTATAATGACTTAGGCATTGCTTAACACACACAACAACTTTGAATCATGTAACTCTATCATTGATTCCTTCCCATGGACGTGTAGTGTAATCTAGCTTGAATTTGACTCCTCGACATCAGTAGGTTCGTGAAACCACTTTATAGCATAGAAGCCTTGTATGCAGTCACAGACTCTTCATGCAAGTAACATTATCAAGACCACCGGAAAGAAAATTCGGGTCCTCACCTCTATGTTGTAGCTGCAGAACTATAAGACATCCCTAATTCCAAGCAGCATATGATGAGCATGGAGACCTAAAAAAAACTCTAAACATTGGAATGGCACATTATATGGCTCAGCTCAAGCTTTCTAATGGTATATTTAGATGTTGTTTGCTTGAAAATAATTCATGTGCTATGCATGGTAATTTCGGTTGTTATTGACAAGCCTGTTCTCCGAGACAAACATTTTCTTATTTCAACATTGTCTAAAAGTAGCTTATAGGATAAAGTTTTTTTTGGCACCCCCCGTCATTTTGAATCTCAACTTCGTTTATATTGGTTTACTTTTTCTTCCAGTGTTTGTTTCAGTGGTTTTTATTCTAGAAATAAAATTTCTGAAAGCTTTTTTACCTTCAATTGAATTCTCGAATCCTGGTTTTCAAGGTGCAATATTTTCATGTATACTACAATAGGAATGTCTTAAATAACATGGTCGTAATTAAAATAATATATACCCATCAATAAATTGTCTTGGCTGTGAGAGAATACATAACGTGGTCATTTTTTTCTTATACGTCATGGCTTATAGCTACGAAAACATCCCTTGATCTAGTTCATTTTATAGTTACATCCTTGATCTTAGTCCATTTTGTAGTTACATGTTTAGTGAGAAGGTCTGAAACTTCCTCCAAATTTTTGCTCCGGGTTCAGGGCATAAAGGTATCAAATTTTTGCTCTTTGGTCCTCAACCTCCCGCCTATTCCTTTCATTGAGGCGTTTGACTGGTTCATTCAGCGTTCCATAAGCTGGTTTCTTGTGCCCACGCTTTATTGTAAGACATTAAGGTTTATGAATTTGGGGATGTAGTGGAAGATGAGCAAGGATCGAAAGAGTCGTGTATAAATGATTGAAAAATATTGAAGCAGAAAGGTTGGGGGATTTTCACACCTTAAAATCTATTACAGGTATGGCCTACAAAATATAACCTTCAAATTATTTCAAAATTAAGGAAAGTGATGATATCTATGTTTGTGTTTACCTTTGGACACCGCCCATGTTCCAGTGCAACTGTCGGTGCTACACATCGAATATAGCAACATTATGTGGCACCAATATGTGTGTACACTAGTGAGTCAAGTGAAAGCATTAGACGAGGACTCATTAACCCACATCACACAAGCTCTTTGCATCAACTTCAATGGACAAGAGACTCAATCTATAGCTGCACCAAAACACATAACACTTTCTTCCATAACCCCTCTTCGAAACCGGATCCCCCATATCTTCGTAAGCCTCCTTCTTCAACTCGTCGAAATCCTCTCCTTTTACCACATCGTATAGTGTAGCTTTCTCTACCGTGTTGAAAATCTTTGGCACATAAATCCTTGTTCTGTAGGTGCACCTTGCTGATCGATATACTTGAAGAATCCCTTCTTTTTCCTTTTTCTTTGCTTCAAGAATGTGAATGTCGAAAACAACCCTATTGTTAAATATAGGAGAAGTATAAACCCGCTTTGAAAATCTATGAGAAGAGGCAACCTTGTAGTAATCTCGCCTCAGTGGGTTGATTGCACACTGAATTTCTGTTGCATTTGGCTTGTTCTTGGGATGAAGAGTCGGGATGAAGATTCTTCTGGTTAGTGATTCTGCCAATGTCTATGAGCTTGAGCTTGTAGAACTACCAATGTGGCATCACATGAGAAATTTTGAACCATGATCTCTCCATCATCTTAGAAAATTAATCCAGTACACCAATACAGACTTATATTGAAGCATGATCTGTCATGTGCAGAGAATTTTTAGATCACTGGAACTATCGGTCTCATAATTTAGGTGTGGAGATCATTTCTCTTATGGATGGACTTAGAAGAGAGTTGGTTGCAGCGTAATTCGATCCTAGTGATTGTGCATGCAGATCCATGCATATCGTCACGGGTCTTTTTATCTCTATCACTTTGGAAATAGAGCAACGAAGGTGGCTATTTGTTGATTTTTTTAGAATTTGCAATTTCGAATCATTTGTTTATGTCTGATAAATACAAAAAGAAAAATTAAACACACCATGGCTAATTAAGTCACATCACCTTCACTAAGCCAATCAAAAAATTCAGATATTAAAACTACACAATATAAAAAATCGTTTGTATCTTCAAAATAATCAAAATAATAAAGGATTGTCACAAACGCTTGGCAAGGAGGAAAAGTAGGCAACGAACTTTGTCTAAAACCTGCAGAACACACCAAAATGTACCAATTAATACACAAAACACACCAAGTAATAGGTACTTTGACTTTAGGGTGAAAGCTATAGTCCCTGATCATTGGTGAACAGGGACTAATAAGATTATATTAAAATCTATGCTAACTAGAAAGTCATTATATGTCGACAATTAAAACATTAATGTTAATTTCATTGTTTGATGCCCACTTGGTCTCGTTGAAAAGTTTTTTTTTTGTAAATAAAAAGAAGGTCCTTGTATTAATATCGATTGTTATCTATACAATGCCAAGTGTTAGCCACCTGTTCTGCCACAAAGGGGAAAGTAAAACAAGTGGCTGCCATTAAAGACTTAGAGTTTGACGCATCACCGCGTGAGCTAAAACTGTAAGAACAAAACTGTATGACCAAACTGTATGAACATAATGGAATTGGTCCCTATGACCATCTAGTCTGCACCAGGAGCCATAAAAAAACATTAGCCTACAACGAGAACAAACAAAGAATAGAAACCTGGAGGCTTTACTCCACCGGCGAGCTCGGGCGGCCATGGATGTTGTAGACAGGGGTGTACTTCTGGGCACACGTTGGGCATTGAGTCCGTGCAGGAGCGTCTGCTAATGCATTGAACAAAATGTCTAGTCTTTGGTCGAGGATGTGTTGTGAGTGCAGTTGTTCATCTTTCTTTTGCCGAATTTCAAAGATAAGTTGGACATGATCCTTCGAGAGTCGATTTGCATAGAGTATAGGCCACTCCACTTCCTTTTCCTCGCTAGCGATCACCGTGTGCTCCTCCCCCTGCTAGCTTAGGGGCATTTCCTCCTCCACCATGCAACTTCCATCGCCAAACATCGGGTCTTGTGGATTGATTTTCGGGGGGGCAAGAGGATTAGTGGGCAAAGGAGTGCACTCTCTCGGTGGTGGCGTTTCCTCTTTAACTGGGAAATTGCCATGGATGGAGTGTGGGGGTGACGAAGGAGGTGCCAAGGACCCCTAGCTATTATGCCTGGGGCCAGAGAAGCGAGAAGCAATGAGAGTCAATTGGGAGGGGGTAAGTTTGTCATGCCCAGAGAGGGTGTTGTAGAACAACAAGCCTATCCTTAACTCCCCCCTTTCTCTTGGCATGGTGGCAAGAATGAAGAGGCTAGTTTGCGATGGAGCGAAGGCGGAGGCCGGAGGGGCAGTTGGAAAGCGCCCGAGAGAGCTTGAAAGAGCCGAAACATAGGTGAAAAAGCAAAGGGAAATGCAAAGAATTCGCCTGTGAGAGCCGAGGGACAGGAGCGGAATAGTGGAAGGATAAGGAGAGAATTCGCCTGAGAGAGCAAGGGAGCAAATGCAGTTGCAGAGGGAAAAGGTGTGAAAACGCTCAGAAGAGCCAAGGAGTAGGAGAAAATACTGAGGGGGCATGAATAAGTTCACCAGGGTGATTGTCCACTTAGTACGTTGCGAATTGATAGATAGGCTAGCCATGAGAGCCGAGATGATGGCCTCCCTAGGCCTGATACGCCTGGTCTGGCTTGCGCGAGGGGACATTAACCCTGCGAGGATGTCCAAGCGCATTACCATTACTCTCCATGGGGTGTGGGTCATTTTGCAGTTATGAGCGGAGGGCTGGTGGTCGAGGTTAATAACTCCCCTGGCCGCCCCATTCCATCTATCCTCTGACACTGACCCCATCTGGGGAAAAATTATTGGGCCAATTACCCTTCAAACCCAATCTCCAAACTAAGCCACAACACAACACAACACAAGTCAACCGAGACCAAGCGCCTAAGTGCCATGCATCAAGTCACATGGAGGAGGAGCTCACAGGAGCATAGGGTGATCTATGCGTCGGTCTCGTTGATATGTTATTGTGGGGTTGTGGATGAAAAAAATTTGAGATTAGCACTTCGAGGTTGATATTGGCACCTCCATATTTGGTACCTAGTATAGCTAGGTTTAAGTTGGATTATTGAACAATTTGCATAGGTCTCAAGATAAAGATATATATATATATATGTCATTGCTTACAAGTATCATATGTTATTAGTCCTACTTAACCTTTTCTTGTTCTTCATGTATTAGTGTTGGAACCATTATGCTTGATAAGTCTGCGTATTCAATGGGTATCAATCCTATGCTAGTGATTAGTACTAGTATGATATGTAATCATCTTACTTCCTTTGATTGATTGAAACCAAAGCCACTACATATGCCTTAGCAATACTCTATTCATAGACCCGATCATTAAGCTCAAATACATGGGATTGGTTCTATCTCCATAATATGTTAGATCATTCATTATGTCGTAATAGTTAGAGATGTATAAGCATATCCCTAATAATTGAAGCTAGTATAATTGTCGAACCGTATCCTTTCTCTAATCTACATGATGCTTTACTCTAGTAACTCCAAGCTATATGTATTTCCCTAATATGAAGGTTACAGTATTCCAATTTGATTAGCATAAGTATTGAGTATTACTATTGGTGTTGACACAAAGATATGACATAAAGTGTACGATGTATAGGTAACTTAGCTATAATCTATCCCTAAGCTAAATGATTATAGAATATAGGTACTTTATATTCATTGCTTACTAAATAAGAGTACTAGTTATAATATTAGTCTGAATGCAATAGTAAGGATTCTCAATCAAGATCACAATGGGTTTCATTCTAACACAAGCAATGGTGAAGAAAGGAGAGAAGCTCATATAAGCTGGTGTTAACACTATACGATCTATTATAGATATAACGTGTAGATTAGATATAAAATAGGATGAGTTTCATTGATTTGTGTGTAGCTTTAAGTATCAATATTTACCTAATTATCACTATTCTATGGGTAAATCAACTTCCATGGAGATTGAACCCTATTCAGAACAATGCTTACCTGTCTCTACTTGATCTCTTTTTAGTACTATCATTACAGGTTACTAGTGTTATTGATTCCCTTAGTTCCATATTCATTTCACCCATGAATATCCTCCTAGAACCGATGTAATTAGGCAAAGATAGTAGTATAACCATGATGTTCAATAAGGTATGGTATTAATACTACAACCATGATGTTCAATAAGGTATGGTATTATTACTACAATATAACCACCATCTTACCATAATGAATGGAATTATCTATATTACCACAACCGAGTAAAAGGATGAGGTTAAGCATATTACCATTATTATGGGAATAAAGGGGAAACAACGTACTTATTACGATACATGGTAAACTAACACTAATGGAATAAAACCATTACTATTCCATAGAGGTCATATATTGGATCACCTTATGTCCTAGGTGTTATCACACTAAATTGCCTTAGGTCTTTTTAGTTTGTTTTCAATCCTTTTTAAGCCTTAGTTTTTATTTTTTTCTTTTAAGGTCTCATCCCTTTAAAATCTATGATTGGTGGGACCCCTTGGATGATTAAAGCTTTTGAGTCTTAGCTCTAATTTGATCCTCAAATTGTTTTTTTCCTTAAACCATTCTTAGCTCATGTTTTATTTTGGTCCCCTTCATGATTTATCCCTAGTTCGATCCCTCCCATGACTAGATTGATGTGACACTCCTCTCTACTCACTCATGACCTCATAGGCATACCTCAAACGTCCTCGCTTACTTTTCTAATCATATTTTGAAGGGGATGCGCTGCCTGCTCATTAGCAAGTTCCATAGCGCCTATCATGTTCATCACACTTCCACCCCGAGCCATGATTTCCATGATTGATATCATGTCCCTTGTTTTCAGTGCCAGAAGTCGGTTAAGGATGCCTTCAAAGATCTTGCATTTATGAGCTTTGGTAACGGTTTTTTAATTTTGAAAGACTCAACAGTGCTGCACTGTGCAAATTCATAAGTGCTGATCAAGCGACCGCATGTCAACCAAATCCAATGCTGAGAAAGATTCCAGGGCCGAGGTTTTCTCAAAGTTCATCCTAAGATTGCGTTGAAGAGCTCAACATGTGTCTACTACACAGGGATCCACTGTTACCTCCTCTGCGTATTAATATTCACAGGAAATTTGTGCTCGGGTTTTCATTTTGCTAAGTTTGCACAACGGTAAAAGATTCATCTTTGTATGATAGCCTCATCTCCTCTCCTTTTTAGACCTGTAAACCTCATGGCCCGTATATGAGTCAAATTTTGTTGTCTGCCTTAGCCCTTGAAGTTGCAAGCTTTAGACTAGTCTATCCTCTGTGTATGCATTGCGCTACCCAGAGGCACTGCTTAACCTCTCGCTGCTTCCCCTGCCTCCTTTCATCTCGAAATTAAACATTTTACTAAGTTGCATAGGGTCAGCCTTGCATATTTGAAACCCCATTCAAAGTTTCCTGAGAATTACCAAACCTTTTAAGAGCCCTCATTCTGAGTCATGGAGACCCCTAAATCGAAGAAGGCACATAAAGGAGGCAAGATAGTTAGGACATAACCAGTGGACATGGTTCTTTTTAATACAAAACCCATGGCAAGAGAGGTCTTTCAAAGAGTAGGGTGCCTCTTCTTTTGTCAGAACATACAGAGAGGCCATCCAGAGGTAGCAAGACAATTTGCATTGCAGTTTGATGGTAAGAAAACTAAGGTTGGGGATTTGGATTTTGAAGTGACTGAAGTCTCCATCTCAGCTGCAACAGGGATCCCCATTACAGGTGAAAGGTGGTTCAAAGCCATGGCTTTGAGTTCAGCTTATGCAAAAGATCTCTTTAAACCTGAATATCAAGCCAATGACCTGTCCAAAAGTATGCCAAGGAGCCAATTGATTGAACAATTTGACAGACTACTGAAGCTCATATAGAGATATTTGTTAGAAAAACAGGACCGTGGAGCAATAAAATAAAGCAAATGCGGAAACAAAACACAGAAGATACACAATACAATAGAGACACAGATTTATATGGTTCACCCAGTGTGGGCGACGTCCACCAAAGAAATTGCCAGGTCCTTCCTTTATTATTATCCAGCATATGAAGGGATACAACCTACAACAAACCCGCTGTAACTTCCTCTTCTTTCTCTCACAATCTCCTATCTTAGAATACAATATTCACCATCAACCATAGCTGCAATACATTTCCCTCATAAAAGAGGGTTGCCTTCTAGGGCAAAAAACCCTAACATAATCTCTACCGTTAGATCTGCGACATTATAATGAATGGTCCAGATTTACAATGAAATTACAATATACATTTACAAGGCAATTTTTCCTTCAGGGGCTTCGCCCCCGAACCCTCGTTGGGGGCCCACTTGCCCCCAGACCCCCTAGCCGGGGGGATAGCCCCTCCAGACCCCGCAGAGGGGGTACCCCCCCTTTGCACTCCCCCGTGTGGAAGAGTGTACATACTTCTGGGGTGTAAATACTTCATGGGGTATAAACACAGCTAAAAGTAAAAGACCTCTAAATCAGGAAGATAATCATGCTCCACAACCAACGATATTTTACTTGTGAAGGGAGAATCAACACATTATACCAGTACCATATAAGATTGTTGCTACATTTTACTGGTAAGGTTGAGATGAATATTCCTTATTACTTGTTGAGGAGTACAGGTAAGATGTCAAACAGGATACAGGCCAAATATAAAGATGTGGATTCTATCCTTTTCCACTCTGGATTACTCAGAATGCTAGTATCCGAGGAATTGGGAAAGAAAGATATTTCATGAGAGCATTTTGTGGTTACCTCTCATTTTAAGTTGGATCTAGCACCCACTCCTCAATCACAGAGGGCAAGTTCTTTGTCACCTACTAGTTCTACCAAAGCAGAGACCAGTAGGAAGAGAAAGGGTAGAGCCCCTGTTCAAGTGTCAGAGGTCAACAAGCAGGTCATTGAAGCTGAGGAGGAAGTTTGTCCTTCTCGACATAGAGATTTTTCACCACCTCCTCCACCAGGGTTAGAAGAGGTGCCTCCTTCTACCAAAGCTACATCCAAGAGAGGGAAGAAGCTTCTCTTTTCCCCTTCTCCTCCAGCAGTCGAAATCAAAGGTAAAAGACCTTTCACAAGGTCATCAATTCCTAAGGAGGATTATATAGAGCAGTCCTTACCAGAGATCCCTATTCAAAAGAAGAAGGGGAAGAATATTGAAAATCCTGTAGAGGAGAAATTAGAAACCATTGTACAAAAGAAGAAGGGTAAAGGGGCTGAAGGACCTTTGGAGAAGAGAGATGAGACCTCTGAGAAAGGCATTGAGAAGTCTGTCGAAAGAAAACAAGAATCCCTTGTACAGAAAGGTAAAGGTACTAAAAGACCTTTGGAGAGAGAAGAGGAAACCCCTGTGAAACACTTCGAGGAGCCTGTGGTAAGAAATGAAGAAACCACTGTGCAAAGAAAGAAGGGTAAAAGTAAGGCCACTAAGAAACCTGACGAGGTGGACAAGACACTTCCCATGTAGGAGGAAGATGAGTCTAAGGAAAAGCCTATTAAGACTGAGCATGCCACTATCCCTCCTGACAGTCAAACCTACAAAAGACTTATCAAGCAACTTAGAGATGCAAGGAAAGAAATAGCTCGTCTTAAAGCAGAAGACAAGGTCCACTTGGCTTAGATGGAAGAGCTCATGGTTGGCTACAATCATACCCTTGAATTGGCAAGGTTTGCAGCGAGAAAGGCTCCGCCCCTTCATAAACAACCGAAGAATCTTTACAGACAGAACAAAGGCTTTCAGTCTCAGAACAGGAAGTTAAAGGAAGAGCTGTAACACTTTCAAGATGAGGTAGCCCAAAGGAATTTATAGGTGTTGGTTGAAGCTTCCATTGAGGATGATAAACCAACAACTAAGGAGAGAACAACTACATTGAAAACGTCTGCCAATGCTAAGAAGAAGAAGTCTGCTGTGCCAATTGAAGATCCTCTTTCTACCAGGAATTATGTGAGGCTAAGTGTTAAAATGGAAAAATAGTTGGTAATAGTAAGCTTCATTTTTGAGAATTGTTCCTTTTTGGGAGGGTTAACTGATATGCACATACTAGATATACCATCATACAGGCTGCTAATTGTTTAACTAGCTGGGTTTTGAGTTTTTGCTAAGTGCTAGTTTCCCCAGTGGTAAAATGCACTACCCATTATACAGTCAAGGAACTTAATTGAAATAGTTTTGTCATCATGAAAGACCACAAATTTCTCTTCACACTTTCAAGATTGAAGGCACTGTGTTTTTGTCAATGCTACCTGATCTGCACACAAATGCAACGTAAGTGGCACTACCTAATATTTAGCAGAGAACATAATTGTCATATGGGCACAACATAGAAGCGCTACTTACAAACGCTACTTACAGGCACTACCTATAGGTGCTACCCAATATTTTACAAAGAGCAGAGTCTGTACACATATGCAACACAATGACGCTACCTACATGCGCTACTTTTTCTCCTGGTAGTGCGCTACCCAGATTTGCTACCCAAAGAAGCTGTCAATAAAGACCAGGGATCTAGGAGGACCAAGCTAACAGCTTTGGGATAAATTGATGATGAAGAAGGATGGAGAAGAAACAACTGGCATCATGAAGACAACCACATGCTTTGAAGGACACATGGAAAACAAGGAGCTACGCAGCAAAAGGGAACCAATTCAGTTTGAATTTCAGTTGGATTAGTCACCAACATTTTCCTATTTTATAGCATAGATGGTTAGATAAGTTGTTAGGGAAAATACATGTTTAGAGTTTTTCAAGGGAAGGGGGCCATCTCGTACCTCCAGCTGTTGCCTCCCTTTTGTTATAAATAGATAGATCATTTTCTTTAGCAGGTTCAGATGGTTGAGCAAGGCTCCCTTTACTTGTAATATTTTGATGAAGTGACTATGATCTAGTGATGTACTGGACTCAAGACTTTTTGGCTAATAGAAATCAACTTCTCTTTCAGTCTATTTGCTTCTGATGCTAAATGTTCATGCTTTGAATGATTCACATAAATTATTGTGGTGATGTTATGGTGGATGTCTGATCATTATATTATCATGATGTTTATTTAGCTTCCTTAGTTTCTGATGTCAAGAAGATCTTGTGATTAGAAACTTTCTTCCTTAGACTTTTGTAGACCTGATGTTTGCAACAGTCCCTACACTCCTCTCACTCAAGTCTCCCCTCTGTTCATACTTACTCCCAAACTACTGATAGAAGTTAGCCAAGACCTTAATTGTTGGTGCATGCTAGCCCTGTTGTTTAAGTTAGAACATTACCATTTGAGTCCTCTTCCATTTGACCCTTTAAAACACTCTTTCATTCACATATAACTTGATGGGTATTGGGCTTGCCTTCCATGTAATTTGAAGGTGAATCCTAGTGCTAAGATTCTTGGCGCCGTTGCTGGGGACGATTTGAAGACTTTTCCCTGGGATTAAAATGACACAGTATTCTAGTTCTAAAGGTGCATTAGAACTCAGTATTTCGAAGATTGCAGACTGCACCTGGCGACTCCATTGTTTCATCTCTAGCACCTAAAGGCAGACATACGAGATCAAATCCACAACTACCTTTGGTACCACTTGAGGCTGACCTAGAGAAGATAATCAAGAAGAGAAAAGCTTCCCAATTTTTTTTTTCTGTTGCTGCTACAAGTGCTTCTAGTCAGTTGCTTGATTCTACTCTTGATACTCCAGTTGTTTTATCAAGTAAGATTCCTTTATCTTCTGCTGAAGTATCTAAAAAGCTTGATTTTGAAGAGTTTCTTGTTGAATACTCTTCCTTTGAGACTGAATTGAAAGAGGAAAACATTGATATATTTTCTTCCCCTGATATTGAGAAGTGTTTTAGTCTTGATAGTTTTGAAGATTTCCTAGCCCTTTTGTCTGAGTTAGAACATTACCATTTGAGTCCTCTTCCATTTGACCCTTTAAAACACTCTTTCATTCACGTATAACTTGATGGGTAATGGGCTTGCCTTCCTTGCAATCTGAAGGTGACTCCTAGTGCTAACACCAGGAATATACAGGTATAAGATATGGTAACCTACAACTTTCTAGATAATCAAGTATGATATGTAACCCAATTGACATAACAACTGATCAAGAGCAGATTAAGGTATGTATAACATCATGCAAAGTAATTACATTTATATAAGTGAATCCCAGTGCTCAAAGCAGATAGAGAGATACTAAGTCCATTGAATAGAGAAAGAGCTTATCCTATTTGATTACCATATATAAGATATACAATGTGATTGACAATACATGTTATAAGTCTAATCGATAGGATGGGAACAATACTAGGAGAAGAAGGAG
>SNQJ01S0041377.1:41637-52618 GCA_010110895.2 Picea sitchensis
AAGAAGAAGGGTAAAGGGGCTAAAGGACCTTTGGAGAAGAGAGATGAGACCTCTGAGAAAGGCATTGAGAAGCCTGTCGAAAGAAAACAAGAATCCCTTGTACAGAAAGGTAAAGGTACTAAAAGACCTTTGGAGAGAGAAGAGGAAACCCCTGTGAAACACTTTGAGGAGCATGTGGTAAGAAATGAAGAAACCACTGTGCAAAGAAAGAAGGGTAAAAGTAAGGCCACTGAGAAACCTGATGAGGTGGACAAGACACTTCCCATGCAGGAGGAAGATGAGTCTAAGGAAAAGCCTATTAAGACTGAGCATGCCACTATCCCTCCTGATAGTCAGAACTACAAAAGACTTATCAAGAAACTTAGAGATGCAAGGAAAGAAATAGCTCATCTTAAAGCAAAAGACAAGGTCCACTTGGCTCAGATGGAAGAGCTCATGGTTGGCTACAATCATACCCTTGATTTGGCAAGGTTTGTAGCGAGAAAGGCTCTGCCCCTTCATAAACAACTGAAGAATCTTTACAGACAGAACAGAGGCTTTCAGTCTCAGAACATGAAGTTAAAGGCAGAGCTGTAGCACTTTCAAGATGAGGTAGCCCAAAGGAATTTACAGGTGTTGGTTGAAGCTGCCATTGAGGATGATAAACCAACAACTAAGGAGAGCACAACTACACTGAAAACACTTGCCAATGCTAAGAAGAAGAAGTCTTCTGTGCCAATTGAAGATCCTCTTTCTACCAGAAAGAGTGTGAGGCTAAGTGTTAAAATGAAAAAATAGTTGGTAATGGTAAGCTTCATTTTTGAGAATTGTTCCTTTTTGGGAGGGTTAACTGATATGCACATACTAGCTATACCATCATACAGGCTGCTAATCGTTTAACTAGCTGGGTTTTGAGTTTTTGCTAAGTGCTAGTTTCCCCAGTGGTAAAAGGCACTACCCATTATACAGTCAAGGCACTTAATTGAAATGGTTTTGTCATCATGAAAGACCACAAATTTCTCTTCACACTTTCAATATTGAAGGCACTGTGTTTTTGGCAATGCTACCTGATCTGCACACAAATGCAACGTAAGTGACGCTACCTAATATTTAGCAGAGAATATAATTGTCATATGGGCACAACATAGAGGTTCTACTTACAGACGCTACTTACAGGCACTACCTACAGGCGCTACCTAATATTTTACAGAGAGCAGAGTCTGTACACATATGCAACACAGTGACGCTACCTACATGCGCTACCTTTTCTCCTGGTAGTGCGCTACCCAGATTTGCTACCCAAAGAAGTTGTCAATAAAGACCAGGGATCTAGGAGGACCAAGCTAACAGCTTTGGGATAAATTGATGATGAAGAAGGATGGAGAAGAAACAACTGGCATCATGAAGACAACCACGTGCTTTGAAGGACACATGGAAAACAAGGAGCTACGCAGCAAAAGGGAACCAATTCAGTTTGAATTTCAGTTGGATTAGTCACCAACATTTTCCTGTTTTATAACATAGATGGTTAGATAAGTTGTTAGGGAAAATACATGTTTAGAGTTTTTCAAGGGAAGGGGGCCATCTTGTACCTCCAGCTGTTGCCTCCCTTTTGTTATAAATAGATAGATCATTTGCTTTAGCAGGTTCAGATGGTTGAGCAAGCCTCCCTTTACTTGTAATATTTTGATGAAGTGACTATGATCTAGTGATGTATTGGACTCAAGACTTTTTGGCTAATAGAAATCAGCTTCTCTTTTAGTCTATTTGCTTCTGATGCTAAATGTTCATGCTTTGAATGATTCACATAAATTATTGTGGTGATGTTATGGTGGATGTTTGATCATTATATTATCATGATGTTTATTTAGCTTCCTTAGTTTATGATGTCAAGAAGATCTTGTGATTATAAACTTTCTTCCTTAGACTTTTGTAGACCTGATGTTTGCAACAGTCCCTACACTCCTCTCACTCAAGTCTCCCCTCTGTTCATACTTACTCCCAAACTACTGATAGAAGTTAGCCAAGACCTTAATTGCTGGTGCATGCTAGCCCTGTTGTTTGAGTTAGAACATTACCATTTGAGTCCTCTTCCATTTGACCCTTTAAAACACTCTTTCATTCACATATAACTTGATGGGTACTGGGCTTGCCTTCCATGCAATTTGAAGGTGACTCCTAGTGCTAACATTCTTGGCATCATTGTCGGGGACGATTTGAAGACTTTTCCCCGGGATTAAAATGACACAGTATTCTAGTTCTAAAGGTGCATTAGAACTCAGTATTTCGAAGATTGCAGACTGCACCTGGCGACTCAATTGTTTCATCTCTGGCACCTAAAGGCAGACATACGAGATCAAATCCACAACTACCTTTGGTACCACCTAAGGCTGACCTAGAGAAGATAATCAAGAAGGGAAAAGCTTCCCATTTTTTTTTTTTTTTTTGTTGCTACAAGTGCTTCTGGTCAGTTACTTGATTCTACTCTTGATACTCCAGCTGTTTTATCAAGTAAGCTTCCTTTATCTTCTGCTAAAGTATCTAAAAAGCTTGATTTTGAAGAGTTTCTTGTTGAATACTCTTCCTTTGAGACTGAATTGAAAGAGGAAAACATTGCTATATTTTCTTCCCCTGATATTGAGAACTGTTTTAGTCTTGATAGTTTTGAAGATTTCCTAGCCCTTTTGTCTGAGTTAGAACATTACCATTTGAGTCCTCTTCCATTTGACCCTTTAAAACACTCTTTTATTCATGTATAACTTGATGGGTACTGGGCTTGCCTTCCATGCAATCTGAAGGTGACTCCTAGTGCTAACACCAGGAATATACAGGTATAAGATATGGTAACCTACAACTTTCTAGATAATCAAGTACGATATGTAACCCAATTGACATAACAACTGATCAAGAGCAGATTAAGGTATGTATAACATCATGTGAAGTAATTGCATTTATATAAGTGAATCCTAGTGCTCAGAGCAGATAGAGAGATACTAAGTCCATTGAATAGAGAAAGAGCTTATCCTATTTGATTACCATATATAAGATATACAATGTGATTGACAATACATGTTATAAGTCTAATCGATAGGATGAGAACAATACTAGGAGAAGAAGGAGAAACACTGTAACACACTAACAAGAGCTTTGATCAGGTTTCAACAAGGGCTTGATTAGACATGAGCTAGGATCCACTGTATTAGTACTAGTATGAAAGGTAATGATGACACCAAGACTCGTATTGACCATGTGCTCAATGTAATCACATTACTAGGATGCTATGATATGTACTATCCTATTCATATTGGTTATTTACTTCCTTATAACTGCCATTCCATATGTGTATGCCTTTTCATGTTCCCTTATTCATTGCATTCAACGATAATCATACAGCCTACAATATGGTGAAATTAGGCAGTAGTAGTAATAGTAACAATCTCATTTCCATCCTATAGGTAATATGTATAGATACCATGTATATTCAGTAAGATAGGTGTATGTTATAGATACCAGAGATTGTAAACACCCATATATTTTACGTTTTAATAGGGTCTATTGATTAGGGTAGCACAATAGCCACATGTACATACATTGATACAATGTGAACAACCTATGTATTTCATGTGTTCACTGGGTCTATTGATTAGGAAGATACACCCACTACATGTACATAAATCAGTACAACTTAAGCACACTAACCTATGAGCTCTATATGGATCCTATGGCGTTAGTACTACCTATCTCTACCATTGACCGAGTCCTAGGAGGAGATTGTTGTATTAGTATAACATATGATTAGAAGCAAGCGTATTGACTGGTGACGATACAATGGTTATTAGAAGGTGATCGAATACCATGTAACTAATGGAACACACATGATCTTCTTGGTAAGGAAGTTGTTAGATGAGGTGTTTAGGACCAACTATGATAGCTTGGATACCATCTATATTGAGAACACAAGGCATATGGAAACAATAAACATTGTTAAGCAGCTTAGTATTCATACTAGTATCTACCTTATATCCACAATATAGAAGCAACAAAATTATGTCCTTAATAAATCTTCTATCCTAATCTGTAATCAATAGCATAGTAATAAATGTCATTGGTTTTACATACATTATAGAGAAACACATATGCTCGTACTAATGGTGTTAGCTCTAACCATGTTTGATATGGAATTACTTATCCCTAATGATTAGCTTAAGCTTAACTGCTATGTTATGCTTACTATGCTCACTAGTTTTACATAAGTTCCAACATGCTTCTTCAGGGAACAAGCTGGTATGTAAGTGAATATTGGACATAGATGTTTCGAGCTTTATGTGATATGTATAAGTAGTATGGATTTATAACTAATCAAAGTATACATAATTATGTATATTCTCTTAATTACAAGCATTACTGGAATATCACTACTATAAGTGGTAACAAGACTGGTATATAAGGTAAGTACGAGCTTATCTGTCATTCTACTTAATCAGGAGTAGTACTCTCATTGAAATATGCTTATACCCTAACAAGTTGATCAATTAAACTAATAGAAACATCTAGTATTGGTTACGAGTATCATGTGTTACTATGAAGCTTAACTACCACTTTAGCTTGATTATGTAAATACAGGTAGCTATAAGAGTTATCTCTAAGTTGAACACTATTGATGTAACTAAGCATTCCATAAGTTGTACGCAACTTAATTCTCCTTGTAATAGATTAGAATAAGCAAACCAGTAACACAAACATTACACTAATTACGAGCTTTGTAATCACTAGTATGATATGTAACCAGAACAATGGTGGTAACTATGAACATAGCTTTACCTTTATTAGGATAAACAATACCCTTTGAATGCCATTATGATTTGAGTATTAAGTATTGGACACTACTCTAAGTTTATCTATACGACTGTATTGTCTCTTATTGATGTATCACAACCACATATCGTATTTAGCTTATCGATATGGCTTATTCCTATAGTCATCACCCTATCTCTATCTAATACTCGGATGTGGTTGATTAACTAGTACAAATCCCATATCTAAGATGAACATAATGGTTATAGTAGTAATACCATATCTAATTAGAATATGATGGTAATAGTACTACTAGATATGCCCAATTTGACCTAGTAGGATATACATATAGATCGTGAGCAAAGGGAAAAAGAGATAGCGACAATATGCTACGTATCAAAGGGCAGAGTCAATATCACTAGTATCATGTATAAGCTAATCATACCTCCATAATGTATAGTAGTAGTAATAATACAATGCTTATTTAAAGGTGATGAATTTGTTATAGCTTCATATATTATAAATGAGATAGTCGTGTTAGCTTGTTTACATGTTATATAAGCTATACCCATAACAATGAATACCAAGAGGTACATACCCGTATATAATGAGGTAATCAAGCTTGAGACTAAGCCCAATAGGGTTATGTAAATAACATAGTTTACCTAATTAATCATATAGGGTAATATAGGTTCATCATATATAGGGAATGAGTAAGCTTAGTCATATGTAATTACTAGTACTTTGTTATGAGAGCAAATCCCGTAACAAGCTGTAATGGGGTAGACTAGAGATAAGAGTAACCACATACCAACTTCTTTGATTCATTAAGAGTACTAATACCATTAATTTATACAATAAGGAGATATGTATAAAACATAATCATACAAGACACATTATTGATTACAGTATAGCCAACTAATTGGGTTACTCTTCTTGAATAGGCTCTATTATAGACACCGTGTTTACAGTAAACTAGTGTGATTCCCATACTTAATAAAGGTAAGTATTAGATATGTAACAACTAGTATCACAGTTTACATGATGTAGAACCTCTTGTCTTGTATTCCGGTCATTACTTGCTTGTATGTTATATAGATACATGTTTACACTATACATAATACGCATAAACTAGTATGGGTTTAATGCTAGCTCTTAGTAACCCTTGTATAAGCATTGTATAAGTTAGAGCTATACCAGTCTAACCAAGCACAACCATGTTCCTTTCCATATGAGTTAATACGATTGCTATAATAGAGAGAGTACAAGGTTATGAGCTGTGAATAAGGTGATATCCTTAATCTTGTGAAAGCTCTTAGATCAAGCTAAACTAGTGTATTCAATCATCATTACTTATGGATATGCTCTTTTTAAGTATGATAAATCTTTGTGTTACTCATAGTTTATGTCATTGCTTATAAGTTGAAAGATGTCCATAGTTGCCTAATCAAACAAGTACCACTCATCTAATAGTGATGAACAAGCTTAGTTTGTGCAATGTGTTATGTAACTGGAATCATAAACTATGTGTAATCTAGTAAGTACTAGTCATTGTATAAGACAGATCGAGCAATACCATTGATTTGGTTTACTCTTAGTTCATTACAATATTGTGATTGATAAGCTATCTCTTATCACATAAGGCTTATACTAGGTTGATTGGCTCGATTACCATTACTCTTCTCTCTAAGTAGTGTGTAATAAGCATTTCCATAACAACAAGAACATTACTATGAAGCTTAGACCAATGTTGTAAAACATGTATGATTACAGTCTATTCACATTAGCTTAATCACATAGATATGCCGAACCACATTATCTCAGTAATAGAGACTACATAACCAATATGTATCTAGAGCTTGTACATAACACATAAGTATCAATAATCACTTGGTTGTAGTAATATGATATGGTAACTTATGATGATCTATGCTATTACTAGTAGTGTTACCTTTATAAGCATAAGTAGTGAAACCTTAATCACACCCTATTCAATGGAATCCATACTATCTAATATGAGATTAATCATTACTAGTGTAATCATAGTATTGATCTTAACACTATCTCTTAATGAACATTGTTTTAGTACTAATTCCATAGCAAGCCAACTATACTAATCTTACTGATAGCTTCTTGCTTGTTATCTCGTGCTTGTAACTATGTTTAGATTAGCTTGAATCCACTGCTTGCAATCAATGAACTATGTAAAAAGAGTATCATTACGGGTCTATAGCTTTCACTATGCTCTGTTATATATGTCAATTATGGAGACTTACCCATATCACCTATTCATTATGGTTTAGTTTATCAACTTCTATTCCACATAGATCTTTGTTTTACCCGTCTCAACCTATAAGCTTTCAGGTAATGTAATCCCATTGTTACCTATCTAGTATTAGTGACATAGCCCATACTATAACTCTTATGGATATGTGTTATTCTAATATGATTAGCTATATTAGTAAGATGATCTCTATGAAACACATTGCTTTCTCCATACATGATCTGAGTAATATGAGTAATCATTATTCCATAATGATTGGTTATGTGTTTACTGTGATTAGAACACTCTTCATTGATTACGTTTGCTTTAATGTATGTACTAGCTCTATCTAATCAAGCAAGAGGTTATTAAAAATAAGAGTCTAATTCCCATGGAATTAGTTGGAATTACAATATGCTTAGTTAGTGTTCATAATAGGTATCATACTACTCATAAGTAATATGTGACAATATAATACGAACCATAGTTATACCATACATGTAGAGACTGATATCCTTTGTTTCATTATGGATATTACCCTATCCGCTACGTGTTATATTGAATACTATGTTCAAAGGCTCGTATTCTAAGTGATGCCCATAGCTTTACCAATATTACTGGTGGTATCAAGCATTAACCTAATCAAATAGTTGTAGTAATTGCACTAAGTAAACAATAACAATCAAATGGTGTTCGTTCTATCCTGTAACTTGATAGCAAGCTGTGTCGTAATATGATTGTTTCCATAAGCTTTAGTTACACGTGTTGTAATAGAGTGATATTAGCTTAATTATAGTGATCAAGCAAAATATAGAGCATGTTATATCATATGGAAAGTATGACATCATCACACTTGTTACTACTTGTATATATTAGTGTGAATATGACTGGAATCAAACCATTATATCGAGTAACCCTAATCAAGTTGGTGTGTTACTTAACTTTGATTACACACAAGCTGACTATTATGATAACGCTTATGACCTTAATCTGAATAAAGGAGATTACACATAAGCACTCAATATGGAAACACTGTAATCATGCCATAAGCTTGGAGTAATGGAAATCTTAACACCAACTTCTATGAACAAGCAATGGAAACAAAGCCTCACACAAAACACAATAATCACATAAGTAACACTACATAACCTATCTGGTATGATGTGATAGTAATTCAGACTGATTATGTTTTAGTAATACTACAACTCTATCTCTAGTACAATGATTACTATAGAACTGTGTTGATTATGGTATAACGATTAGCTAATATGGAACTACACTAGTTATGATGATTCCAAAGCTATTAAATCTTCATTAAAGCTTGAATACGATAATCTCTATTATCACCATAATATAAACTTATAACATGCTATGAATTACACATAATATGTAAGATCCAATCCATGTCTTACTCCCATTGAACACATGAAGCTTACAAGGTTATGGTGAAGTAAGTGATTAGTTAGAGTGAATCAATTGAGGTCATTGGTTTCCACTTTTCATAAGCTCTGATAAGTGAAAAGCTTCTAGTCATATGTTCTTATTCAATGTACTATACTATTCCCATATTTTTGATCATTTGAGGAATTTATTGCTTGTCCGCATTGGGCAAGGAAGTGCAAGCAGGCTCTCAAATGTAAGGGAGAGGAATTTATTGCTTTCTTGATGATAGGAGGGCAAGGAAGCGTAAGCATACTCTCAATTGGGGGGAGAGGAATTTATTGCTTGTTCGCATT
Organism: Picea sitchensis; assembly: GCA_010110895.2. NCBI lineage: Eukaryota > Viridiplantae > Streptophyta > Pinopsida > Pinales > Pinaceae > Picea > Picea sitchensis. Next base: position 50,410 of record SNQJ01S0041377.1, read on the forward strand.
GGGCAAGGAAGCGCAAGTAGACTCTCAAATGTAGGGAGACGTAATTCAAGCTCTTTGTACTGTGTTTGATTTTAGTCTTATGTTTGGTTGACTGTTCCAAGTAATCACATAAGTAATGATGATTGATTTGATACAAGTACTGCCATTTCTAATATAAGATGTAGTTCATTTTCCCTTATTCCATTGTCAATCTCATTGGTTAACTACTACACTTAATTAAGGAAAATATGGAAAGTATAGGTAGAGTATTACCAAGTTGTCTTAGATTCAATGGGATTAGTTATACCAATATAGCCCTACCTGAGTAGTTGTAAGATGATATACCGATGAATATGGAGAATACCATATGAATAACAAAATGCAGGATACATACTACGATACATGGTGGTTGGTTATTCATATATAGCAACATATGACAATCAAGATCTTACTTCAAGTAGTGGCCTATACTTTACGCCCAAACCAAGAATGGCAATGAGATATAAAGGTTAATGATGTAACCATAATCAATCTTGATTACCTTAGCATCATAGACTGTAATTACACCTGTAATAGTAAGCAATCCATCTAATTATGATGAAACACTTGACTTCCATTTACACTAAGCTTAGATAGGGTCATTGCTTTCCACTATTAACTATAAGCTATAGGTAGTTTGTTTACCTTTTATAACCCATTCCCTATGTGTGTCATGTCTATTTTCTTATATTCCAATACTCATACAACAAATATATCACCCAATAGGATCAATTAGGGCATATATGGTAGTAAGCTATATTATATGTTAAAACCATTGCCTACTATAGATTGTAATATGAATTACAACATGGGTTCGATTCCCATACTCATACCCTTTTGAGTCTCAATATAACTATGATTTGGCTTTTCATAGTTGATACTTGGAGGTACCTATCTCTGATAGGGATTGGATTACCACCTTCCACAAGAGGGCCCAATCTTTCATGTTGTAGTTGGAATGAGCTAACCAAGTAGAGAAGCTAGTCATATATTATGGTTAGGATGTAGTATTCCCATTACATGCCTAATTGATTCCGTACAAGTATGAGATTGGCCAGTTACTAAGGAACAAGGTAAATCAACATAGTTCCTATGTATCAAATGCAACTTAGTCTATGCAACTATATTAGTAGAGATCTATGTGTTTGACTATGAACATAATAGAGATGTTATATTAGGTAAATCTACATGCACGTAATTCCATAAGCTTATATATGTGTATAATCTGAAGGAATAGTGGAACCAAAGCCTTATCCTAATATGTGAGATTTAGGTTAATATTATCACCATATCTACCTAAGATATATGTACGAGGTTATGCAGAGTGATTCAACCCCATTAAGTAGGCAGTGTAATCGCTTCCCTTTGATTCCCTATGTTATAGGTCACTGGTGAATGTAATACTGCTACTTGGAATGTGGTCTCTATATACTAGTAATAGTAGTAAACTAAATGGGATTTAGACTAGTATTATAGATTAGATAAACCACAACCGAGTAAAAGGCTATGATTAACCGTGTTCACTAAAACTAAGGGGAATCCATCAGACTACTCCATACAATGCCCAAGACAGGAACCCTAGTAAGCCTTCGGGGTGGAGATCTAAATCTCATGTAAGTTTTAAACCTGTGAAGTAAAGCAATGCATATAGATTCTGAAGCAAAACAAAATTTAATCAATGACTCATACACAGAGTACACAAAGATTTTATACCAGAAACCCTCAACCGAGAAAACCTTTCTTATATTCATTATATTGAATTTCACCATTCACTATACAATATATATACAATGTTTTTAGGTATTCCGTAGATACCAAAACCCTAATCCCTTAATTCGGGATTAATTTACAAAACTGCTAAAAATAGCAAAAATCGCCCAAAATTTTTTTTTGGGGCGCTGCCCCGAACGCTGCACGTAACCAGGGGGGGCATACCTACCCTCCCCTGGGACCCCCCTAGGAACGCGCCCGGTGCACATGGCACAGCCTAAACAATAGTACCATGGATTATCAGACGCAGTTGTCATATCTGACGCACCCACACACACACACACATGCAAAAAATATAACACATACCCAACATTCTCCCACTTGTTGTTTTCTTTGCATCCAGGGGTCCAAGGGATTATATAGTCAACAATCCAGGGCAACAATGCCCATTGTTACTCTACACCAGGAGAACTTTTCTATG
>SNQJ01S0041377.1:66169-80282 GCA_010110895.2 Picea sitchensis
TGGTGCTCAAACATAGATGATGTACATAACTTAAAAGACTGCCTATCATTTCGAAGAAGAAGAGGTTTTCTCCCTTTATGGGTTTCCTCATGAAAATTTGTCTCTGTATATGTCTTATGTGTGACTGATTCTCATTATTTATGTTGTCCATATGTTGTATAATATTGATGGTCACTTGGAGAAAGATTAAAAATGGTTCAATAGACTTAGAATTGTTTAAGCATAGTAACAACTGATTCACCCCCACTCTCAACTGTCTTAGTAATTTCAACAATATATATATATATATATATATATATATATATATATATAAGTGCTACATCCTCAATAAGTTCATAGGTTGAATAAGTCCATGGCAATTAGATAACAACAAGGAGAAGTTCAACAACAAAATATGTCAAAGTATGATAAGTAATTGGCATAGGTTGTACAAATGTAGTGGACATTCCTTGTGCAGTTTCAAAGTGGCAGACAATATTGCGTTATAGGAAGTGTTGAAAGTCGAGATGTGCATTTCGAATGTGCAACCCAATTATGCTAACACCTTGTGCTCTAACATCTCTGCACACTTCATTGTCCAACAATATGAAGCACATTGGTGTAGTTGGAAAACTCGACAAAAAATAATGTGGAATTCCAATAGTCACGACAGATCATCTTCCAATGGCCTTGTCTCTTCCTCTTTCCCATTTATATATGGTGGTTTACTATATGTAATACAAATATACGAGATGAAACACTTTGTCTTATCTTAGATTTCCTTATTTATATTGATCGAGACATGTTATATAGTTGTTATTTGGTGGATCCATGCTTATATTGATTGAGACATGTCATAAGGTTTCTGTTTTTTTTTTCATGTTTATATTAATTAAGACATGTTATCGGGTTGTTATTTTGTTATTTGCTACAGGGATCTTTTAAGCCTTTCTTCTTCTTTAGTTGCCCAGGCCTTGTTTATTTCATCTTCTTTATCCTTCTTAGTGACCATTAGTTGTTCCCACTATTCTTTAGTTCTCTTTCTTTTTTCTTCCTCCTCCAACTGTATTTTTTATTTTGTTGATCCATCTTGAATCATGTTTAATGCTTCTTCAAAAAATAGGATTCCTTGGAAAATGTCCTATGAAGCATTTGCATCATGCACAAAAGGGTGTATTATCCCCATAGATTTAATATGACCCCTAACAACACCTTTCAAATCATGTTTCCTAGCTTCTCATGTGCATAAACATAACTCTTTTAGGATTGCATTTTCTTTTCTGGCATGAGGGACATTCAATAGAGTGAACCTTCCCACTGTTATGGGAAAAATTGGCCAAATCCTTTTGGAGCTTGCAACTAAGAATACAATTATCCCTACATCAATTGTTTGGTAAGCAATCTCCTTGCCAAGTAGCTTGTCATGGACATATTTGGGGAGAAGGTGTGGAACTTGTGCACACCCAAATATTTGGATATAGGTATAATATTTCCCCATATAGCAATCTCCTATGTCTTTGATAGCTTCAATAGCTCCTCGAGATAGTCTGTGAGGGTTATGATTGCATATGACAGAAAACAAGGGTGCCATGAAATGGTCACGTATGTCATATAGATATTTCTTGTAATTAATTTCCCATAATTCAGAGCAATACGCATGAATATGAGGTAAGTCGAGGTTCCAATCCCATCCCATTGCAACAAAATGTATTGCAGAGCATACACCATCTATTAAATAAGAAGACATGTGAAACATGATTTCCTTAGTCCTGGATCGTCTTTGGCGATTTGAAAGATGTTAACTAAAAGGATTTGTGCCTAGTTGAACACCTTCCTTTACTCGACCACAGAGTATGACAATGGTATCCATTCCAACTTAAAATGTGTACAAGTTTCTTCTCCATATAGTCTGCAAATCATTGATTCCAACAACTATTAGGGTTTTTTGAAATATTGTATCATTGTTGTCCTTTTGAGTAAAATATTTGTCTTCGTTCCACCACTCTTCGACTAATTCGACCATGTCAGTCTTACCTAAATGTATCCACGAATTGCTTGTTCAAGAATGCATTAGGCATATGCAAGTTATATCTTTCATGGATGTCATATGGCTTGAACAAAGATTTTGGGGCTTTGAGCGCATTCACCACTATGGCGGTCTCTGAGTCCAAATGTGAGAATACCCATCATGCAACATCAATGTAAGGTAAGATGGCAGGTCTAACAACAACAACAACAACAACATATAATCTGCTCTTCTTTATATTCTGGTATTCTTCCAGATCTTCATTGTCTTCAAGAAAATCCTCACGGATGAACATTCTGTAAATGTCATTCCATGTGGGACAATCTTCCATTCTGGGCTTTTCACTTGAGAAACAACATTCCCTGTGGGCACCTTTCCCCTTCACACTTGAGATTTCAACATTTATGTGTCTTCAAAATCTTGTATAATCCAAAGAAACAATAAGTGTCTTGGAATAATATAAGAAAAATAAAGGAATCCCTTATTGAACAATGATCTTAATTGGATGCTTTACATTTTATCACAACAAATATCAATTAGCTAGGAAAATCCTTATCACAAACCTCTTTTGCACTTGATTCTCTGAAAAATGACTATTGTGGGGTTCGAATTAGGTTTTTAATGTCTAATCACTACATATTACCTCTATAATAAATGTGTTTAGGATCTAGCTTGTAGTAGGCAGGAAAGGTATAGGGCCATTAATGTTGTTGAAATAATTCTTTTGGAAGGATGTTGTCCAAAAGGTAGTGATTCAGGAAGATCTATGGTCTAGAAGACTTTCTTCGGGAGACACCTTTTCGAAGATGCTTTTTGGAAGAATATCATTGGAGGAATCTTTTTGGAGTCCAGACATTCAGAAAGACACGCTTTCGGGAAAAAAATCAGTTGGGAAAAATTTATTTGGAAGGAAAATGAGTGATCAACTTATGAGAAAACCTGAAAGAGATTCCCTAAACGAATATTAGGGAATTTGGCACTGGGAAGAGTGCTAAGACAAGATTATCGAGGGTAAAGAGTGAACAAGGGTTAGGTTAGTGTAATACCCTAAGGCCGAGCCCTTGCTGATTTGTAATGATGTTTAATGAAGTTTATAGGCTGGTGAGCCAAGTATTTATAAGCTGGGAGGCTTATGTGTTTATTAGGCCGGAAAGCCTAGATGATGAAGGCCTGGGAGCCTGATTTTGTATATGTAAATACTCACATTATTAATATAATTACATCGATGCGTGTAGACCGACCACGAAGAAAGATTTATGGGGGATTAAGCTCCATTGGGTAGGGAAAGGGATGGGGTTGAGAGGCTGGGAAAAAAGGGCTAAGCTATAGGGTTGATTGCCAAGGGAATATTATATTATATTTTCCTAAAAATACTAAGATTTGGGAAATAAACCCTGTTATCCTAAGTTCCTTTGGGGGAAAGGGATGAACTCCAAGTGGAGAGGGACGAGCTCCCAAGAGAACCATGTGTCAACCTAGGCACATGTAGTTTTATGGGGGAAAATTCGTCGTTGTGGGGGTTCTCTAACCATTCTTTCCATTTTTCCCATGCACACACGCACTGAGCAGGCACGTTGTCAACCATTTTCTGCAATTGTTGAACCCTTTTCCATTGTGAACCTATGTAACTTGCACGCACTGATATTTTTGTTGAGCCAAAAGCTCTGAGAATTTCTGATTCAACCTATTGTTGAAGCCCTGTAAGGGAAGTGGAGCAACTGATGGAATATGGAATAATGAAGGTGTATATTCTCGGGGTGGGACAAGAATGTGGGGAATGAGAGTCTGTGAGCGGTGGGCGTAAGTAGGCTCCTTGGAGGGAATCCTTCTTGTTGTATTGTGCAACTTTTCGTAGTCTCAGCCTAGCCTATGAATTCCTTTACCCTAGCTGGAGTTTAGTCCTAGCTCGAGGTTGACCTACTACTGATAGATTGGAGCAGCGTGGTCTAAGACTGGGAGGTTTGTTGAAGGTCTGCACGCAGTTGGTGGTCTTCTCATAAAAATATAAGTACCAATTCTATGTTAATTTTACATGTTGTGTTTAAGTACATGTTTGGAGTTTATCATAATTGACTGTATTTATTGCATGTATGTGTTTATTATCACTTTCACATGAATCCGTGTATGAGAAAAATGTCTATATCTGTTAAATTTTCATTATATACACATATATATATATATATATATGTATATAAGAGTTTTAACACAATAGAGATTTTTTTTAGCATGCCCCAACCCTGGGATGGTTGGGTACGTTACAATATGGTATCAGAGCCCAGTTTTCAACACTGAGGCTGAATTGGGCTATATAAGTGGTTATGGAAGAAAAAGCTTAGAGGGAATTGTTGTCGAGAGGGACACAAGAATTTCAGAGCATTCCTGAGTGCCAAGGGAACACCTTGGCTGTGTTCAAAAGATTAGGAGGTATACTAGTTTGATAAACCACAACAACCATGGTATTGGGCCACAAAGTTAAATTTGGGTCGTTGGATCTGTTCGGAAGAAGACAGATCCCCCACAACCATCAAATTTGGAGAAGGTGCATGGAGGTTAAGCACAGAAGTCCTTTGGAATTCACCCCTCCGACACTTTAAAAACTATAGCAGAGAAAACTGTCGAAGCTCGGAGCTCCGAAGCCTTGAAGTCCCAAAGTTCGGAACCAATCTGGATCGTCCATTTCCACGGACACGTGTCGACAGATCAACCTATTAAGAGTTTCAGTAGTCCGGGGGTTGTGCGGTGTTTTAGCAGGGAAATCCTCTGAAGTCCCGAAGTGATTCTCAGTCATAGATCATTTGGGAGAAGGTGGACCATTGGATTTCCCAAGTGGTTTGGAGGTTCGGTGTTCGGGGAAATCAGTTGGAGATTGTGCGGTGAAGAAATCACTGAAGTCCTGAAGCGTCGGAGATGACGTGGACCTGTTCGGCAGTCGATAGTTTGACAATTTTAAAAAAGTGTCGATGAGCATAAATTGTTGAAGTCCTGAAATGCCAGAAATGATGTGGACCTGTTAGGTAGTCGACAATTTTGAAAAAATGTTGATGAGAAGAAATACCCGAAGTCCTGATTCGCCAAAGTGACGTGACATGATGACATCACCATGGGTGATGTGGACCTGTTCGATAGTTTGGTAGTTTGAAAGTTTTGAGAAAGTGTCAATGATAAGAAATTGTCGAAGTCTCGAAGCGTCGGATATGATGTGGCATGATGACATCACCTAGGGTGATGTGGACCTACCCTAAGTCTACCACGTGTCACTTGTTTTTGTACTTTTGACAGGCCCTTAGTACTGAATCAAACCTCACACATGTCACTCAAAGGTGGGGCCACGTGTCACCACCTTGATTGATGACAATTGTACTATGTGGGCCCCGAGAGGTTAAGAAGTTTGGGCATTTGACGTTCGGAGGAAAAATGTTGGAAGAACTTTCGCATCTCCGTAGTCCCGAAGTCCTGAAGTTCCGAAGTCACGAAACAATGAATTGATGTGGCTTGATGATGTCACCTGGGGTGACGTGGGTACACAATATGTGTGCCACGTGTGAGTGTGTTTTGTGCTTTTAAAAGACTAATTTTTCCAATTAGAACTTGACATGTTTCACCCCTTGGATTGGGCCACATGTCCGTTTCTAGTGTTCTACCACATGGCGGCAGATCCTGTAGTCCGGAGACTTGGAACTTCAGAGGAAATTGGTCAAGATTTGTTAAGTATGAAGACTCACGAAGCTCTGAAGAGTGGTGTAAATCCTCACCGTTGATCGGGAGAGGACATGTAATAGTAGATCCCATGGTCCAGAGAATTTGTACTCTGGAGGAATTATGTTGTTGGTTGATTGAATCAAGAACTTCCGAAGGTCAGAGTTAATCTCGACCATTGATCAAAAGATGACATGTGGAGGAAGGATATGATCTCCGGTAATTAGACACTCTAGGATATCTATGAAGAAGTGCTTTGGAAAGCTCCGAAGCCTGGAGTTTCATAGTAAATCTCAGTCGTTGGATGCTGGGAAGCCGTGGACCATTGATCCACCGTACTTCGCAAGTTCACCAATTCGGCGTTCCGGGGGATTTGAAAGTTTGGAGTTGAGAAAACCTTCGAAGCACCAAATTTATGGATAAGCGCCTATCATCCTAGTGCTTATTAGACTAGCACTTGGTCACAACCCGTGGTCACATGAATTTGGGGGATGAAGAAAAAGGGGCTAGCACCTGGAATTTTGTTTTAAGAATAGAAAAGGGATCAAAGAAGAATCCTGTGAGGTTCTTGATTGTACAAACCTGGACCTAAATAAGTAAGGAAGGCCTATAAACCTAAAGAAGGGATCCAACATGGATCCAAGAGCCAATTCGACTATGAGTTGGAAGAATCCCTGTACAGGGATTGCATCACTGAAAAGACAAATTGTTAAAGTATCCATAACTCCCTACTCAAAACTCAGAATTGAGCATGGAAACAAGCATTGGAAAGGTATTGAAGAGTAGAAGATAACTGTTCACCCATAAATTGGATCTGAATAGTCAATTTATTAGGAAATCAATAGAAAATAAGTCTGATATATATTAATGAATTAGAATGGTTTGTGTTTTCATGAAATTATTAAGAACAATTAGCCTGAAAAAATTCTTTTGGCTGCACATTTTTGCAGAATTAACAACTGTCAGATCAGAATCAACACATATTGTAGAGTGATGGATGATACACATATAGTCTACAGTCAAGAGGATGAAATCATAGGGATGAATGTCCAATTGGGTATGGAAGGAACCAACTCCAATGGACATGGAGGAGGAAGACATAAATCTCACTGAGACCCTCAGAAAATTGCGGAAAAATGTCCGGATCCACAAGGCTAATAATGAAAGGCTTATGAAAGCCAAGGAACAATAGGAAGACATCATATGAAGGTAATGAAAATCCTAGGCAAAATTGAAAAGAAGTTGGATAAGGAGAGTGGCTCCAGCAAATCAGGAAGCCACGGGACCCCCGAGGGAAAAGGAAGATCAAGGAGTGATAGCAGACATCACCATCACTCCCAAAGGCATTCCCATAGGAGAGCACACAGTAGCTCAAGCCCATCCCCTGTCAGGAAGCATAGGAGGTCTGGGGTGGATGAATTGAAAGGAGAAATGAATAAGATCAAACTACCTACTTTTGATGGAGAGCATAAGAAGGATGAAGATGATGATACATGGCTGCTAGGGATGAGGAAGTACTTCCAACTGTATAACTATTCTCCTCATGCAGAAGGAATAATTGCTATTTATCAGTTAAAAGGAAAAACATCCATGTGGTGGGATTAGCTTGTGGAAGTGCATCACATCAGAGAGAAAATGTGAATTGGATGGAATTCAAGAAGCATTTTGAGAGGAAATACCTGACCAAGAGGTATTATGACAAAAATATGAAAGAGTTCTTTGAACTCAAACTGGGCAACATGACTATTGATGAATATGAAAGAAGATTTTTAGAACTGTTGAAGTATGTCTCCTTCATCAAGGATGAGACAGTTAAGATCCAGAGATACCTGAGTGGGTTGTCATCTTACATCAGTGATAAAATCCAGTATGATGATCCCAAGACTTTGGAGGAAACCATAAGGATATCCAAGTGCTTATATGATCAACATAAAGGAAGGCCTACTTTCCAAAGATTTTGGGAATTCAAGAAGAAGTTTAAGAGGGAACAAGGGCAGAAGGGGAACAAGCCACCATTTTTCAGAAACAATCCTCAAGGAAAACCATCTTTTAGAGAACATAGAATGGCTAAGGTAGGTGGGCAAAGGCCAAGGCAGACACTCATTCAATGTTGGGGTTGTAAAGCAGACCATAAGTATAGAGATTGTCCTCACAAAAGTGAAAAAGTGAGAGTTATCCACAATGTACAACAAGCATAGACAATGGAGGACATGTGCATAAGTGTAACAAGGATCTATGCAGCCCTCGACAACAAGCAAGCATAATTTCAATCACACATGATTGAAGTAGAAGGTATGATCAATAACCATGCCTTTACTATTTTAATAGATCTAGGAGCTAGTCATAACTATATAGATCCCAAGGTAGTGGAAAGATTGCAATTTCCAAGAAGAAAGCATGAGAAATCTTGGTTGGTACAACTGACTACAGAAGCTAAGAGAAAAGTTGTTGAGCTGGTTAAATCATGTCCAGTGGACATGGATGGGATGAGTACCAAGGAAGATTTGAACATCGTGCCCTTGGGTTCATATGACTGTCTAATTGGTATGGATTGGTTGGACCAACACCATGATGTCTTAGACTACCATAACAAGGCATTTACTTGCCTAAATGAGGAAGGGAACCCAAGAACAGTCCAAGGAGTTCTTAGGGCAGTTACTGTCTGAGAGATCTCAACAATGCAGCTTAAGAAGTTTTACAAGAAGGGTTGCAAAATATTTGCAGCTCATATGGAGGAAGCACCTAAGGATAAGGTGCAAAATATGGATGATCACCCAATCCTGAAATATTTTGAAGATGTGTTTAAGGAGATACCAGGACTACCCCCAAAGAGAGATATTGATTTCTCTATAAATTTGATGCCCAAAACAACTCCTGTATCAAAGACTCCCTACAGAATGAGTACACCAGAGCTGAAGGAAATACAAATGCAGCTTGAAGAACTTTTGAAGAAGAGGTATATACACCCAAGTGTGTCACCTTGGGGTGCCCCAGTTTTATTTGTGAAGAAGAAATATGGGATATTGAGATTGTGCATCGATTTTAGACAATTGAACAAAGTGACTATAAAGAACAAGTATCCTTTGCCAAGGATCAATGATCTCTTTGATTAGTTAAAGGATGGAAGGATATTCTCGAAGATTGATCTCAGGTCAGGATATCATCAAGTAAGGATGAAAGATGAAGACATCAACAAGACCGCCTTTAGGACAAGGTACATACATTATGAGTTCACAGTGGTGCCATTTAGATTATCAAATGCTCTAGATGTTTTCATGTGCTTAATGAATGGTGTTTTCCGGGAATACTTAGACAAGTTTGTCATTGTCTTTTTGTATGACATCATTTTATATTCCAAGTCAGAAGAAGAGCATGAGCATCACTTGAGGATGGTGTTACAAGTGTTAAGAGAGCACCAACTATATGCCAAATTGAGCAAGTGCTCATTTTATCATAACTGAATTCATTATTTGGGGCATATCATATCCGAAGAAGGGATAATAGTGGACCCTGAAAATATTGAGGCCATTAAAGGGTGGAGTCAAATCCTTCATGGGTCTAGCTAGCTACTACAAAAGATTCATTGCAAGGTTTTCAAGAATTGCTCACCCAACCACTTCCTTGCAAAGGAAGGGGGTGAAGTTTCAATGGACAACCAAATGTGAAAAAAGCTTCCAACAATTGAAAAAGTCGTTAACCAATGCTCCAATTCTGAGGATTGCTGATCCGAATGAAGATTTCATGGTTTGAATAGATGCATGCAAAGAAGGACTTGGTGGAGTCCTTAGTTAGAATGGGTCTATGATATGTTTTGAATCTAGAAAATTGAAAGAGCATGAAAGGCTCTATGCCACTCATGATTTGGAGTTGGCAGCCATAGTACACGCCTTGAAGAAGTGGAGGCACTACCTTATGGGAAAGAGGTTTGAGTTGAGGACAAATCATAATGGTCTGAAATATTTGTTTGATCAACCAACTTTGAATGCTAGGCAGAACAGATGGTTGGAATTCCTATGTGAGTACGACTTTGATATTAAGCACATCAAAGGAAAATAAAACAAAGTGGTTGATGCACTCAACATGAGAGTGCATGAACTGCATACTACAACCATTAGGATTTATCAAACTGATCTTAAAGGTAGAATTTTTGAGGCTACAAAAGTAGATTTGCAATACATGGAGTTGGTAACAAAATTACAACAAGGTAAAATGCAACATAAAGTTGAATATTATGGATTGGGAATTGATGGAATTCTCTTGTACAGGAACATATTTTATGTACCCAATTCTCATGAATTGAGGAGTACGATTTTAAAAGAGATGCATAATGTACCTTATGCTGGACACACAGGATATCAGAAAATAGTTGCAAAAGTCAATAGCCAATATTATTGGCCAGACATGAAGAAGGAGACTGGTGAGTACACTGCTAAATGTTTGGAGTGTCAAAGGGTCAAGGCTGAGCATAGACACCTAGCTAGGTTGCCACATCCATTGCCCATTCCTGAGTGGAAGTGGGAAGTGGTGACAATGGATTTCATCACCAAATTTCCCAGAACAAGCAAGCAACATGATCATGGTGGTGGTGGACAAGCTTACTAAAGCTACCCATTTCATTCCTATGAAGGTTACTCACAAGGGAACCAATGTTGTTGATATTTATATGAGGGAAGTAGCACGCTTGCATGGCATACCCAAGACAGTTGTGTCTGATAGAGACCCAAAGTTTACCTCAAATTTCTGGAAGGGATTATTCAAAGGGTTCAAAACAAATCTGAACTTCAGCATAGCCTATCATCCCGAGTTTGATGGGAAAACAAAAAAGGGTGAACCAAGTGATAGAGGATATGCTAAGGATGTATGTGATGGAAAAACCATATAAATGGGAAGATTATCTACACTTGGTAGAATTTGCCTACAACAATGGGTACCAAGCATCACTAAAGATGAGCCCATTTGAGGCACTTTATGGCAGAAAGTGCAACACACTAGTAAGTTGGGACAACCCAACATATAGAGTAGTAGTTGGGCCAGAGTTGCTCAGGGAAATGGAAGAGAAAATGTTGAAGATAAAATAAAATTTAAAGGTTTCCCAAGACATGCATAAAATCTATGCTGACAAGGTCAGAACTCACAGGGAATTCAAAGTGTGTGATCATGTTTTCTTGAAGGTGAAGGCCAACAAAAGTTCCCTGAAGTTGGGAAACTGTTCCAAGTTGGCAGCCAGATATTGTGGGCCATTTGAAATCCTAGAGAGGATTGGACCAATAACTTACATGCTTGCATTATGTGCATCTATGTCTACACATAATGTATTCCATGTATCATTACTTAAGAAATATATACCCGATGCTAATCATGTTATTGATTGGAATGCGATTCAGGTGGAGCAAGAAAGCGATTTTAAGTGCATTCGGTACGCAGTCTAGATCAAAAAGTCAAAGAGCTCCGGAGTTGATCCATAGGGATTGTAAAGGTTCAATGGACTAGATACGGTCCCGATGACACAACTTGGGAGCATGAATATGCTATGCGGGCAAAATACCCACATCTTTTTGAAGATTTTTGAAAATCTTGCTGTAATATGTAAATATGATGCATTGAGGACAATGCATAAATAAGGAGAGGGGATTGTAATACCCCAAGGCCAAGCCCTTGCTTAATTGTAATGATGTTTAATGAAGTTTATAGGCTGGTGAGCCAAGTATTTATAAGCTGGGAGGCTTATGTGTTTATTAGGCTGGAAAGCCTAGATGTTGAAGGCCAGGGAGCCTAACTTTGTATTTGTAAATACTCACATCATTAATATAATTACATCACTACGTGTAGACCAACCAAGAATAAAGTGTTATGGGGGACTAATCTCCACTGGGTAGGGAAAGGGATGGGGTTGAGAGACTAGGAAAAAAAGGCTAAGCTAGAGGGCTTATTGCCAAGGGAATATTATATTATATTTTCCTAAAAATACTAAGATTAGGGAAATAAACCCTATTATCCTAAGTTCCTTTGGGGGAAAGGAACGAACTCCAAGTGGAGAGGGATAAGCTCCCAAGAGATCCATGTGTCAACCTTGGCACATGCAGTTTTATGGGGGAAAATCTGTCATTGTGGGGGTTCTCTCACCATTCCTGCCATCCTCCCCATGCACACACACACTCATGCACTGAGCATGCACGTAGTCAGCCATTTTCCACCATTGTTGAACACTCTGCCATCGTGAACCTATGTAACTTGCACACACTAGTATTTTTGCTGAGCCCGTACCCTGCCTTACCCAATTTTGCTACTGTGGTTATTCGTTTGACTTAGGAGCTGGACAAAAGAAACAGGTTGTCAGGCCTGTGGTTTTGAAGAGGTGGGTTGTGTGGCCTGTGGATTGAAGAAGTAGGTTTTCAGGCTTGTGAGCAACTCTCTCCAGGTGAGAGAGATTGTTGGGAAAGTGATTTCTCCTGGAGGGATTCCAACAAAAACTACAGATCTCTGAGAATTCCTTATTCGACCTGTTGCTAAAGCCCTGGAAGGGAAGTGGAGCAGTCGATGGACTATGGAACAATGAAGGTGTATATTCCCGGGGTGGGACATGCATGTGGGGAATGAGAGTCTGTGAGCGATGGGTGTAAGTAGGTTTCTTGGATGGAATCCTTCATGTTGCATTGTGCAACTTTCCATAGTCTCAGCGTAGCCTAGGATTTCCTTTACCCTGGATGGAGTTTAGTCCCAGCTCGGGGGTGACCCACTGCTGATAGCTTAGAGAAGCATGGTCTAAGGCTGGGAGGTTCATGGAAGGTCTGCACGCAGTTGGTGGTCTTCTCATAAAAAGATAAGTACCGATTCTATGTTAATTTTACATGTTGTGTTTAAGTACATGTCTGGAGTTAATCAAAATTTCCTGTGTTTATTGCATGCATGTGTTAATTGTCACTTCTGCATGAATCTGTGTATGAGTAGAATGTCTACATCTATTAAATTTTCTTTATATATATATCAGAGTTTTAACGGAGTAGAGATTTTCGGTAGCATTCCCTAGCCCTAGGATGGTTGGGTACTTTATAGTTAGTGACACTTTAAATAACAAAAAGGTCTTTAAAACTAACCACAAAAAAAACCTTTGTAGCAATAAAATATAAACCTTGAAGTTAAGCCTTTGAGAGAGATTAAGCGAGAAAATTATCACTAAGAAACCTTATGAAATGGCCTTTCGGAAATAAATATTTTTGAGAAAAAATCGTCGGAAGGGGATAGGCCCTTTGACGTTCAGAAAAGGTGGATTCCAAAAATAAGTACCCAATAGGATTTCAGTAAAAATTTCCTTTCGAAAGAAAATGCTTGCAAATACATTTTGGCAATCCGATGGAGAAAAACCCAAAGAGGGGATTCCGATGGTCTTTCGAGCTTCGGGCTTTGAAAATTTCATATGAACAAAGCCAACCAACTTTTCGATGGAACATGTCTAATAAATACAACCCTGTAGGCTTGTGGGATGAAGAAATATTAAAACTTCCTGCAAATGATTTGAGTTATGAACAAAATTCAGGGAGAATCTGAAATTAAATAAAACGTTGAAATCCAAACAAGGGTGAAATAAAAAGTTTTTTTTTTAAAAACAAATGAGGGTTAAAACATGAATTGTTGAGAAGTCGAGACAATACATGAATGAAGTTATTCCTCTGTAAGCCTCACAAGACTACCTAGACCCGTTGAATCACCCATATGCCTCAAAGCTTATGTAGAAATTTAGTAGGGGGGGCATTCCGTTTTCTTGGAATAGGAAAATCTAATGGGAGTTGTTGCAATCACAACACTACCGTGGTATATAAGAAGTTAGGTTCTCCAAAGTTGATTCCATCCACCATCACCCTTCATGCCTATGACATATTCCCTTCCCATCCACTAGATATTTATCACAATCATCACATTGACTAGAGGGAAAAATAATGTTTATTGACATAAAAGTTGCGGGCTTCCCAATTTATTACAATATCTTACTTGGATGTAGTTACATGTATGCCATGAAGGCAATTGCTCCATCAATTTTTCGCACTCTATAACTCCTCCACAAAGAGAATATCATCACACTCAACCAACTTGCATATTACGTACCAAACACAACTTCTAACATGGACAATTCCCTACCCATTATTGCAGGCACTCCATTGCCTCCCACCTTGCTAGTCGTCATCATTGTCTTGTTCAAGGACTCATTCTTGCTTGGGGTATATAAGGGTTTTATACCCCAACTTAACTAGATGGAATTGAATTCTACATATAATATCTCAATATAGGTAGAACCCCTCCCATTCAAGATGCTTTCCCCTAACTCCCTAGACACCCATTTTGGGGAATCCTTTGGTTAATCTTCTGCATCTCCATCATCAAGTAACATGGCCCTTTTTCTTGGGAGGCCTCCTCTTT
>SNQJ01S0041379.1:13033-51413 GCA_010110895.2 Picea sitchensis
CAGGTTCTGCATGCGCCTGAACAGAGTGATCTGGTAGTCCCTCGGAATGAACTTCGCCTTCATCTTGGCGATCATCCGATCCCAGCTTTTGATCTTTTGTTTTCCCTTGGAATCTCTGTCTGCCTGCAGCTCATCCCACCATAAGGTTGCATGTCCCTTCAACTTCGTGACGACATGTCTCACCTTCTTGTCCTCTTCGATGTCCTCATAGTCGAAGTAGGTGTCGAGCGCTCGGATCTAATCCAGCAACTCCTCTACATCTAGATTTCCCTCATAGACGGGAATATCCATCTTCGTCTTCGAGCTCATCCTCGAAATGGCTTTGATCAACCTCTCTGTCGAGGCATCTTCTGCGGCGACTTCTTCTTCGGCATGTCCATCTTCCTCTTCAACCTCAGGATCGTTGAACTCTGTTGTACCAGCTCCACGCCTCTGGGTGGTTTCCATATCTTCGAGTCTTGCCCTGAGATCTCGTATTTGACGCTCCATCTCTGGATTCCCTGCTGGATTTCCCGCTAGTCTACCCCTTCTTCGAGCATCCCTATCCTCACGATCAGGAGATTGCCTTTCTCTCCTGGGCGGAATTATGTTTCTTCTGTCTCTGCTTCAGAAAACAAAGACACTCCCGCTCTGATACCACTTGATGCAAGTCGTGAGTATCAGAGTGATTTCCTTTCCTCCTTCTCTCTTCCTATCTGAAATATACAGACAAGACTTTCAGGGCTCTGATACCACTTTGACGTCAACCTGCCCTCGCTGGCATGGTCACCTCGCCAGGACCTTCACAAACCTCGGCCCAAAGAGCTTTTATGCTCCTCCAATCCCGTATCGGGATTCTCTGTCACCCACAGGACACTCTGTTGATCTCCCGGCAACTATCTCGGGAAATCAGGTTTCGCGGAATCGCGACTCCTGTGCGCACTCCTCGTACAGCTTCAACCTCCGATCCCCGATCCCCGAGGTCAACGGTAAACCCTCCGTGTATCGGGGATTTCCCTATCGGGAAATCGACAGATGAAAGGTAGCAATGCTCTCACCTTTCAACACCCCGAATGTCGATGTGCGATGCCACGTGTTATACCCCACTTCGTCTCCGTGGGACCCATCGCAATTCGGGACTTCACTATTCCTCTGCTCTTCTCTTGACTTCGAAACCGCCGAAGTGCCGAGTCCTGACTCCTTGGGATCTCGTGCCACCTGTCCCTCCAACGATCGACGGCTCCGATTTAAATCGGGGGATCGTGACTCACGGTATCAACGTGCATGTGGTTCTTGCACTTACCAACCCCAATATGCCGATAGGCACTGGTAGGGAGTTCTTCCGGACACCTGCGAGTTAACCCTCTCACAACTCCTCCACGATCTGAGGGTCTGCGGGATTTCGAAGATCTCTTCGACAGCTTCAAGTTGTCAATTCTCTTCCCCTTGAAGAGTTCTGCGCTTCTCCACCTTTGGCCTGTCTGAACGCCACTGGGTCTGTTCCCGCCGTGGAGCGAAAGTGCTAACCCTCCTGAGCTTGTTCCTCTGACTCCTTCAGAGAACTTCGAGCACTTCTTCTGCGCTTCTCCTCCAACAACTTTCAAAGTTTTGAAGTCGCCCGGGTTCTGAACATCCGCAGCTACAGCAAACCCGTCCTTCCCTTCTCAGACTTGCTGCTGAGATTCCAGTTCGACCTGCACTCCACCTGCCCGGCTCGAACAACCCAATTCACTCTGGGCAAAAGAGAACAAAAGTTCGAATGCTTAACCTCCTCCACTCACTCTATGCGGAGGAATTCAACTGCACTCTATGCAGGAATCTCCTGACTTAAGCAGAGAAACAATTGAAACTCATTCACTTCATTCTCTCAGGTTTCGAACCTGGTATGCAATCACATATGCAGCATATAGGAGATAAGCATAAAAAGAAGCAAACATGCATAAGCATAATATTAACAACACACAGAGATCAAACACATCCATGGAATTGAATCACAGCTTTCTATTAATTCAATATCTGTACATGAAGGTTCTTTACAAGCTCTCTGCTCTATTCTCCTTTTTCCTCTATGCTAATGCTGAATTCAGAATAATCCAGAAAAAACTCTTCAATAATACAAAGGAGGGTGCCTATATTTTGTTTTCCCTCTCAAGAGTCAAAACTGTCTAATCTACCATTAACTCCTACCTAACAGCATTGAAACTAAATAAATGCCTTCTTATCTTTAATATCATACAAGTGCGCCTAGCTTTGAATTCCTTCGTTCAAGTGGCGGCGCAACAACTCCAAGGTAACTCAACATGCACGCGTTGGCGCTGTCCAGCTGTATTCTTTCTCCTCGCGTGGCTCGCTTGTGGGAGTCGTAGATTCTCCTGCATCAGTTGGGAGAACATTCCATCTCAATATATTTGAGAAGTATACTTACATTGGGTGTCCACACACTTGGATCCCAATAATGGTGGAGAAATCTCACTGGGTTCCATCTTGTCACCTGATTCTCATAATTTGTTCTAGTATTTTAAATTATTAAAATTTCCCTACAACAAAGTGTTTCAAGTCTCTACAAATACCACCAAGGTTTGACTCTCGTATATATTCCTTCAGGGTAAACATTGGTTTAGATTTTCACCATGTGATTTCACCATACTTCCCCAAGAGAAATGCCCAGCCTTTCCAACATCAACCAATTCCATGTTGATGTGGGCGCACCTTTGTAGGTATATGAGAATGGGGTGTATCCTTGTTACTCTGGTGCCTTTTTATGTGTTTTCACCCATCAAATAGAGACCAATTATTTTTCAAACTTGGAAAGTTCCAAATAATCTTCAACCATTGATCGTGAAGACCCAACAAGTTTCCAATCAACTTGATTATTGCATTTCTTCATCATGAAAGGCTAGATGGTTTCTATTTGAAACAAAAGAGAAGAAAATAAAATATTCTAAAAGAAGAAAATTTCTTATTTCCATCTTCTCACTAAATATACCTATGTGTCAACTTCATCCAACATTTTACAGAATCTAAAACAAATCTCATATGCCCAAGATATGTCATTTTTCTCCCACATTATGTTGCCCCATACTTAGAAATTTTACATTTTCCTTATTCTCCACTCTCCATACTTAGTCAATTCCATTCCTTCCTCTATTTTCCTTCCTCTCTACTCTACACTACCCATGCTCTATACTACTACCCATACTACTCTATATTACTCCCAATACTCCATACTTAGACATTTTTTCAATATTCCACATTATTTGATTATTTAAACATTTCCACATTTTTTCAATATTCCACACTAGTTCCATATTTAACTATTTACACATTTAACCATTTCCATATTCATATTCATATTCATATTTTATTTTTCATTTTCCATTTTCCATATCCATTTTTCATTTTCCTTTTTCCTTTTATATTTATTTTTTTCCATTTTGATTTTCCATATTTCATTTCCATTTCAATACTTTCATGTAACTCTATGACTTACCTCCCCAACACTTAGTCATTTTTCATTTACCTTGTATGACTTATCTTATTTTCTTACTCACTTTTATACTTAGCGAATTCTTTGAATGTGGATGCCCATAACTCCACGAACCTTCCGACCTATTATATGTGGACATGTGTAAGTGATGTGGACCTAACCATGGGTGACACATGGATGGATAGAGATGACTGGACAGTGACTTGGCATGATCATTGGGTGATGATGTGGTGATCAAATGATACTTTGTGCACAAGTTCTATGGAATTCTATGGCTCTCTCTACTTCATTCACAAATAACATGGAGATGAAATTTATTTATAATTATGTCATTAGAACCCTCCCACAATGAATGTGGGATTAAGAAAGTCTAATTTCCAAATCAAAGGCCCGGATTTCACGAGGACAGATCAACGATGGATGTGTCTCCATCTTCTAGAGATCATAACTTTTGATCCGGACATCTGATTTGAGAAAACGAGAACTTGAAAAAAAGGTACATAGATGAATAAAACATTGGAAGTGGTTTCAATGGCTTAAATATCAGTTATCAAGCCCTAAAAATTAAATTACAATAGGGACTATTTTGGGGCTTGGAAACAAATTATTTTTTGAAAATGATTTATTTAAAGAAATTTATAAACTTCTAAGGTGGGCCTCAGATGATGGAACGAATATAAAATCCCACATTTACAAAGAGTGGAAATAAAACACTAACCCTAACTAAAAACAAGTTTCAAGAAGATGAAGAGTAGACTATAAAAGAAGATGTCAAAGGCATTCAAAGGATTCAAAATTTCCATCATAGTAAGCTAAGCAATCACTTCGTTCTGCTCTCAACTAGCTTTATTTCTCAATTATTAGTCATTTTGCCTTTCATTTTTTAGAATTTTTGAAAAGCAAAGGCCAACCTCTGACTGTCTCCTTTTGTATTCTAGGTTTCTCTTTCATTTCATGATCCACATGACCCCAATCCTAGTCCTTTTTGAAGGTAAAATGCAATCATGAAATCTCAGACATTATTGTTTATTTTATAAAGGATCTGTTATTTTTTAGGTTCCTAGATAATTGTTCGGGACATAACATTACTGATCTCTCAAACTTAAATTTTAAGCATGAGATTTCAAATGTGTGTTTATCAAAATATTTATTGCATCTAATGAAATGATCATTTAGAGTTCTCTGCCATATGTGGTATATACTTTCCTTTCCTTTGTTGAATATTGTGTCTTACTTTGATCAATGTTGTGATGAAAATGTTGTCCTATGATAATGTATAATCTTTTGGTTTGAAAATCTTGTAACATGGTGTAAATATTTGCTTTATGTAAGATACTTGGTCCTTCTCAAGTATTCTTTACATGTAAATATTTATTTCAAGAATAATCTTGGTCCTCTCTTGGGACTCTTTTACATTCTTGTATATTAATTAAATATAGAAGAGTACCACCTCTTTAAAAATGCAGGGTGATTTATCCTCATCATGTTATCTTAAAGATCATAAAACAATCTTGTATATCAACGGTTCTCTACTAGTGAATCAAAAATACTTTGTATTTTTCATTGTAGTAGTGATCACTTCATTTATTATAGAGTGTGGTTGTGTACTATGTAACTTCTAGTGAAATACAATTCTTGGGATGAAGGAGCTTTTGGAATAAGTCCAAGAGAATGGATATAAGGACATTGTGGTTTCAAATATGCATCAACAATGTTATCCCACGAGAGAGAATGTATGTGAGGGTCGATATCAATTGTATAACTTGCTCAATTCCATTTGGAAATAACATTGAAGTCAATAATTGGTGGAATATTTCTCGTGTTGTGTGAGCACTTGAAATCCATGGAAATAAATCCTTATAAATAGCTTTATCATGAAAAGGATGAGTTGAAGTTATTCATGTTGGGTATGTGTTATAATATTTGCATGATTATCTCTAGTGTTTGCTACGCTACGTCGAGCACGCAGGGTGGTTTTGGGGGGCACACTAAGGCCCCCTCTCAGGGGTTGCAGGGGGGAGATATATCCCCTGTACGGGGGTTCGGGGGCAGTTCCCCCGAGAAATTTTTTTTTCCTCGGGAAATGTGTCGCATTTTTTCCTCATTTTAGTGTCACCTCAATTTTCATTTCCATTGTTGGGTGGTTTTTCGGCACATGGTTTTTGCCGATGCTTTTCTATTTCTGGTTAAGGAATTACATTTGTTGACTAATCTAGGTCATTGGGTTAGGGTTTTGGATGTCATTGGCTCCTATATGTATATTTTATTGTAAACAATGTATCACTATGAATGAATATAGAATATGTTGGTTTTCCGGTTTGGGTTTCCAGGGGAAAAATATCTATGTAATGTGTGTATTTTCCATTGTATCTTTTTTGTTCTTTTATTGAAATTTTGTTTGTAGTAAAATATTGTACAAGGTTAAAATCTACAATTGGTATTAGAGCTTTGTTGGCTTTAGGGGGACGCCTTTTGGTCAATGGTTTGGCTCGGGACTGTGATAAGCCTTGTTACAGTGGGAGATGTGTGGTATTTATTTTTTAGGTGAAAAGAAATGGAATGTAGTTTGAAAATGGATATAGAGAAGTTTAATGGGAAAATGTTTGAGTTGTGGAAGATCAATATGGAAGATCTTTTGGTGGACAGAGATCAGTGGATCATGGTGGATCCAGGTACTGTGCCTACAGGAACTTCAGTAGATGACTGAAAAAAGTTGGATCAGAAGGCAAAGAGCACAATCCGACTGTGTCTCTCAGATTCAGTATCACTAAATGTGTCAGAGGAAGATACATCCAAAGATTTATGGGATAAGTTGGGTAAGTTGTATCAGCTTAAGTCCCTAGTAAATAAAATATTCCTGAGAAATAATTTTTATAACCTGAGGATGAGAGATGGAAACTCGGTGTCAAAGCATTTGAATGCCTTCAATATTGTGGTAATTCAGTTAGTATTTGTTTAGATTAAAATTTCAGATAAAGATAAGTGTATCATTTTGCAGTGCTCTTTACCAAACTCATGGGATAGTCTAGTTGTGTCCATAGGTAGTAATACAACTGCCTTGAAGTTTGACGAACTGGTCGCGTCCTTGTTATCGGAGGAGATGAGATGAAATAACATGGAAGGACAAAGCACAGATGAATTATTTGCAAGAGGAAGCTCCCAAGAAATAAATAGATTTAAGTCCTCAAGTCTAAGTCCAAGGGAAGATCTAAGTCTCCTGGAAAATTTGTAAAGGTATGTTGGAGATGTGGAAAATAAGGGCACTACAAGAAGTAGTGTAGATTCAAAGTTGAGAAAAAGAAGGGATCTGAATAATCTCCTTCTACAAAAGAAAATACCTCTAAGGAAGAAGGATGGGATGTGTACTTGGCTTCTTCAAGCACACATGCAAATCATGAGGCATGGTTGGTCGACTCATGTGCATCCTTTCATATGACTCCCCACAGGGAGTGGTTCTATGAATATGAAAGGTATGATGGAGGTAATGTTTTCTTAGGTGATGACTCAACAACCATAATAATAGGTCAAGGAAAATTCAAGTTGAGGCTCATATATGGAATGATCATAACACTACCTGGTGTTCTACACATCCCAGGATTTGACAGAAATTTGATTTATGTAAGAAAAATGGTTGATGCAGGGGTAAAAACAATATTTGGAAAGGAAACATGCAGGATGTTTTGAGGAGAAATGGTGTTTCTGAAGGGATTTTAGTTTGAAAAATTGTATAAGATTCAAGGAATCACTATAAGTTATGGGTGTAATAGTGCCATTGTTCCTGATATTAGATTTGAAGAAGAAAGAACTCATACAGTCTTTAGAGAAAAGGTTATGTTGTGGCATCAAAGACTGGGGCATATCAGAGAGAAGGGTCTTCGACTACTACATGATAAAGGTATGATTGAATGTATGTCTAACTACTCTCTAGATTTTGATTTATGTGAACATTGTTTATATGGGAAGCAAAATCGGGTAAGATTCCCCACTAGTGCAATGCGGGAAGAAGGAATTTTATAGCTAGTTCACAGTAATGTGTTTGGACCTATGGTGGTTCCATCATTTGGAAAATATGTGTACTATGTCTCATTTATAGATGAATTCTTGAGGAATACTTGGATATATTTCCTCGGGAAGAAATCTGAATTCTTTGACAGGTTTAAAGAGTTTATGGCTCTTGTTGAGAATCAAACAGAGAAAATAATTAAGGTGTTGAGTAGGGATAATGGTGGAGAGTTCTGCGGAAATGAATTTGAAGAATTATGTAAGAAATGCGGTATAACAAGGAAAAATACTAATCCACATACACCTTAGTAGAATGGAGTTGAAGAAAGTATGAACAAGACGATGATGGAAAAATCAAGGTGCATGCTCAGTTGTTTCGGGTTAGCGAAAGAATTTTGGGCAGAGGCAGTGGGTACTGCATGTTACCTGGTCAACAAATCGCCCTCTTTAGCGATGGATGACAATACTCCACAAGAGGTATGGACTGGTAAGAAACCTTCTCTCACACATCTCAAGTTATTTGGCTTTGAGGCCTATGTTCATGTTCCAAAGGAAAACAGGAGTAAGCTAGATAAGAAGGCTGAAAATTGTATCTATATTGGGTATAAAAATGGTCTTAAAGGTTATAAGCTTTGGAACCCAAAAACTAAGAATTTTGTGTATAGTCGAGATGTGGTATTTATAGAAATGAAGGATTTTGTTAAACAGGAATTCCTACCAAGTAAGGAAGAACCAGAGAAAATAGAGTTTTCTTTAAAGGATGATGAATCAGACTCTACAGAAGAATAGGAATCATAAGAAGAAGATCCTCATACTCTAGTATTGAGGAGATAAGTTCAAGAAATAAGGATATCGGAAAGGTATACTCCATCTAATTTACATTCAAATTTTTCTTTTTCTATTACTGATGATGATCCTAGAACTTTCAGGGAGGGAGTAGATTCAGAGGATGGAAAGCTCTAGAAAAAGGCCATGGATGAAGAAATGGCAGCCTTGAATAAGAATGAGGATTGGTATCTAGTGGAGTTTCCAACTGGAATAAATCCCATTGGAAGCAAATGGGTATTTAAAAATAGGTTGAATGTAGAAGGCAAAGTGGAGAAATACAAAGCTCGGTTAGTAGAAAAGGGTTATTCCGAGGTTGAGGGAATTGATTTTGGTGAGATTTTTTCTCCTTTTTCCAAGTGAACTTCTATAAGATTTTTTTATATGTTGCTGATGCATTTGATTTTTCAAAAGAATAGATCAATGTGAAGAAAGCATTCCTACATAGGGATCTGGAAGAAGAAATCTGTATGAAGCATCCAGAAGGATTTCTTGTGAAGGGAAAGAAGGAGTCGGTATGCAAGCTGAAAAATTCCATGCATGGTTTAAGATAATCACCAAGGATGTGGTATCAAATATTTGATACTTAAATGCTGGGAATTGGCTTCACAAGAAGAAAAAAGGATCATTGTCAGTATTTTAAATTATTTCGTGATCATTTGATTTATTTGGTCTTGTATGTGGATGACATGTTGTTGATAGGAAACAACAAGGAGATTATCCAGGATGTGAAAACTCAGTTGTCCTTCAAATTTGACATGAAGGATCTCGGTGCTTCAAATTTCATTTTGGGTATGGAAATTAAAAGAGATCAGAAAAGAGGAAACTCTGGTTAAATTAGAGAAAATATGTCAAGACAATATTGCAGAGGTTTAATATGCAGGAATGTAAACTGGTCAAGGTCCCTATTCTTGTTGGTGTAAAGTTATTTGTGGATCAGTGTCTTAAGACACAGGAAGAGGAGGATGACATGTCATGTGTTCCATATGCGAGCACAATTGGAAATTTTATGTATGCAATGGTATGTACCAGGCTGGACATTTCACATGCAATGGGAGTTTTGAACAGGTATATGTCAAAACCAGGGAAGGAGCATTGGATAGAAGTAAAAAGGGTTTTCAGGTATTTTTGTGGCACTTCTAGCTATGGAGTATGCTACCAAGGAAGACCAAGATTGGATAGAGTGTTGAAAATACATGGATTTGTGGATGCAGACTGGGCTGAAGATTTGGATCCTAAAATATCTACAAGCGGGTATGCGTTTAACCTATTTGGAGTAGCAATCAGTTGGATGAGAAAAAGACAGTCTATAATGGCACTTTCAACTACAAAAGTTGAATACATGGAAGCCACTCATGAAAGTAAGGAATAAGTATGGTTACAAATATTGTGTCCAGGTATTGGGTTAGTACAACAAGTTGTAAGGATATATTGTGGCAGTCAGAGTGCAATTTTTCTGGCGAAGAACCCGACTTATCATTCAAAGACAAAGCATATTGATATTCAATATCACTTTGTGAGAGACATGGTTGAAGAAAATAAAGTGTTCTTGATGAATTTGGACACTTTGAAGAATGTTGCAGATTCATTAACAAAATCTGTGAGCACTGAGAAGTTCTCTTGGTGTAGAGGATCCATGGGAATTGTTGCCCTGGATTGTTGACTATGTAAACCTGTAACCCCCTGTATGCAAAGAAAAAAACAAGTGGGATAATGTTGGGTATGTGTTATATTCTTTGCACGAATAGATGTGGCATTTCCTATGTTGCGTCGCGTGCGCAGAGGGGTTTGAGAAAAAAAAATCCTTAGGAAACGTGTCACATTTTTGCCTCATTTTTCGTGTCCATTGTTGGGCAGTTTTTTAGCACATGGTTTTTACTAATTCTTTTCTATTTCCAGTTAAGGAATTAGGGTTGTTGACTAATCCAATTCATTGGGTTAGGGTTTTGGATTTGTTTGGATCCTAGATGTATATTTTATTGTAAACAATGTATCACTATGAATGAATATAGAATATGTTGGTTTTCCCGGTTTGGGTTTCTAGGGGAAAACTATTTGTGTAATGTGTGTATTTTCCAATGTATCTTTTCTATTCTTTTATTGAAAATATGTTTGCAGTAAAATATTGTACAAGGCTAAAATCTAAAATTCCATTGGATAATATTTATTCTCATTAACTTCATAAAGTATTGGTAGAGTATCCACAAAGTTGGAAATCATTTCCATATGATGATAAGCAGTTTTGGATTTCTTTGTGAGGGAATTATTGGTATTCTCTAAGTGGAAACTTTGGAAACTTTTTCTTGTATTAATTTATGCTGGAGAAAAATACACTCCACTTCAAGAAGAGTTGGAGACCTAGCATTGATTAGAATATTGAGAACCAAGGATTATTTGTCAATGCATGGTCATCTCACTTCTAGTGTGCAGGTTAAGTAAGTGGAGTAATTAGCCATCCAATCTAGAGAAAGGGTTGCATTGAGACAAATCCTTACATCCAAGAGAAGAAAGAGATCCTTGTGTGAGGCAGATGAATAGAGACCTAGTAGCCTCTAGAAGACAGGGCTCTTATATAACCCTAAAAATAGAGCTCAAAAATATATTTTTTCATAGGGTTTGAGTTGGTGAAGCAAGTGGGATAAAAGTCCCTTGTTTATGGATCATATGGTATCAGAGAAGTTGTATCCTCAATCATGAAAGCTTCCAATATTTTGAATAGAATATTTCAGACCTTAGCATGAGTAAAGCCAGAAAAGAAAATTTTGAAGACCTACAAACCAGCAATGCTTAGCTTCAGGAAAAGAATAAAGGCTTGAAGGAACAAGTCGAAATGTTCAATTAGATAATGGAATATATGGAGAATCACCTTGATACCTCTACCAATATATTTCCATTTCTCAAGAAAAAATGTAAATAAATCCAAGACACCCTCACAACGGTGATGGAATATTGGGATGAGCACATAATTGAGCTTGCACACCTGGAAGAAAAGGTCATTAAATTGGATGACTAGCAAGAGGATAGTCTCACATAGATTATTTCTCAGCTTCAAAAATATTTGTAGTAGGTCTTGGAAAGGCTCCAAGAAGTTTTCTAGGAGCATCAAGAAGTAGGTTCATTTTCCATAGTCACTACAAAAACCAGCACCATGACCAAAATACCTTTGGTAAGTTCACCTTCTGTAGATACTCCTCAAGAGAAGCTTGGTGAATTTGAGAAGAATACCATATGCATTGGTTCCAATATCTTAAGGAAGATGAGTTTTGATGGACAAGGGATAGGTAATAGAATAAAAGGCACCTTGAGCCCTATTGTATACACACCATGGGTCAAGCATGAAGGCCTAGGATTCAAAGGAAGATGTGAAAATCCCATGACCATGAAGACCATTTTTGTGAAGGTGAAATACATGTTGGAGTTTTTATGCATGTCAAGAGAAGGAGAAATAATGGTAAGTGAAGGTAGCATCCCACTACCACCTCATACATATTGTGGAAGATATAAGGAAGGTATAAATGAGAATATTTCATAGACTCGTCCTACACCTGCACTCAGAGAATGCAGTGAGAATATCATCCAAGGAAAGAAGAAGAAGACCTGAAGGTCTACATCAAACAAAAAGTTCCTTGCTTTCCACTGTTGCAAGAAGAGAGGCCATAATATTTCCATATGTTGGTACATAGAGGCATGCTCATGTTGCATAAAGAAAGGTCATTGTGAGGTATGTTTCTAGGAGAATCAAACCACATACCATAATCCTGATTATTTTTTGAAGAAGAAGGAAAAGAAGACTTCTCCTATACAACAGAGAACTCATAACTACAAGAAGAAAAGGACTATCTCAATTAGTTTATACCACAACACTAAGAAATTTTTCCACCATTGCAATTTTAGTGGACATTTGGAAGCAAAGTGTTGGAGAATTCATCTAGAATTTCACCCCATAAACCACACAACGAAGAGAAGAGTGTCAAGAGTGAAGATTTCAGAAGATGAAGAGTTTCATGTGTCTCCAATCCAAGGGGAAGAAGTTGTCCAAAGAGAGATTGTAGCATGGGAGGTTGATGCAGCCGCGCCACCCAGGGCACGTCCGCTCCCTCAGGACCTTCTCTTCCTTCGGCCTAAAGAGCTGAAATGCTCTTCAATTCCCTTATCGGGACTTTCCTACACCGACAAAACTCTCATTATGATCTCCATTTGTTCTATCGGGAAATCAGAACTTGCGTGATCACGAGTCTCGTGGTCACGAATTCTTGTCTCTTTGAATCCCCGAAAACCCGATGGGTAATGACCAACGCTTTGTTGTTCCTATCGGGAATTTCCTCGTCGGGAAGTCGGTACTTACTAGGTCGTGATCCACTTACCTCACAGATCCCCGACTCCCGATCCCCAATGCCACTTGGCGTTGATTCCTGCGAGGGTTGACCTTCCACCACCTGTCCTCCACTACGTTCTCAACCCCGTTGGGAAATCACGTATTGGGATATTGCGATTCCTGTTGTCATGTGCACGGAAATTTCAATTCCCCAATCCCTGACTCTGCGGGATCTCCTGCCACGTGTCCCTGCTGTCGGACGGCTCTGATCCTATGGGGAAATCATGGATCATGATTCTAACATGCACGAGTCTCTTGTCTCCGAAAACCCCGATGACTTTGAATCACAACTCTTGTCCTGATGTTTGACACGTGTCCTACCAAGATCATCGGCTAGGATTCTCCATCGGTATTTCGGGACTTACAAGGTCTCGATTCTCTTGATCTTCGAAACCTCGATGACCTGATATCCCGATGAATCCTTCGGGACTCCTCCTCTGCCTCTGGGCTTAACCCCTGTGCAACTCTTCGAGATCTAATGGATGACGGGTTTTTATCGATCTCCTTTGTAAGATCCTGACCGTCGACTTCTCCTCCTTGAAGATTTCTTGAGAATGGCCAAGTGTTCCTTTTCAAAACTGGCTCTCCAACGCCTGCGCTTACAACTCTTGCTTGAACATTCTACGGAAAAAAAACCCAGTGCTCTCCTTCGAAGATATCACGAAGGTGCTATACCTCCTGAGATTTTCCACTCCGATTCTTTCAGAGGGACTTGCACGCACTCCTTGCAGCAAACATGCAACACTTCCCAAGTGTTGAATCCTTCTGACTCTGCGCACTCCTGCAGCAGTAGTCTTTAATCTCCTTTGCAAAGATTTACAACTGAGACTTCTTCTTCATCCTGCACACTCCTTTCACGGCTTCAACAACCCACTTCCACTTATGTGTGAGTGAGAAAAAAGGTTAAACTATTGAGCCTTCATCAACGCACTTCTTGCAGATGAATTCAACTGCACACCTTGCAGGAATCTCCTGGCTCAGATAGAGAAACAATTGAAACTCATTCCCTTTCAGACTTCAGTTTAAAACATGAAATCACATGCACAGCATATACAAAGCAAATGCATAACAAGAAAGTAAACATTCCTGAGCATAGCATCAATACACAGAGAAAACGACACAAACCATGAGTTTGAATCAAAGCTTCCTTATATTAATTCAAATGTATGTACATGGGTGTTATTCATACAATATTCTCTGCTTGCTCCTCTCTTCTTGCTCCTGTTCTCAATATGTTACAATGATACAATGAGGGTGTCTAAATCCATTTTCCCTCTTGGACTCTAAAGCTATCAAATCTACAATTAAAATCTACCTACCAGCATTAACTAAAATAAATGTCGTCTATCTACCAAAGGACGAGAGCTATCTGCTCAAGGTCCATTACAATATACAAGTGTGCCTTCATAAATGGCTTTCATTAAAGACTTGCGCAACAATCCCAAAGTGTTTTCAAAATTTCGTGTTGGCTTATCCAACTGTCTCCCGCCTCCGCGCTGGCTCGCTTGATGTGTTGGCGATGCTCCTACATCATACTCTCTGGCTTGAAAAATTTCATGGGCTCCTGTCCATGAGCTCCTGCACGGTCTATCCATGCTTCTGTATATCCACTTCGCTCTCCCAGCTGGCATCTTCCCCTGGATGATTCTTCCACTTGACCAAGTACTCATAGTATTATTTTCTCCTGGTCTTCTTACCTACTCACTTGTCTAGTATGCATTCCATCTGTGGCTTTTCTGCAATTGGCATCTGCTTCTGCCACTAGACTTCTGGTTGTTCATCACTTCCAGCTCCTGCTTCCCCAGCCTTATATGGATATAAGTCTGAGACATTGAACGTCGGAGATATCCCGATGCCATCCGGCAATTCAATTTCATACGCATTCTCTCTTAATTTCTTCAGGACCTTGCATGGCCCGATTTTATTCATCTTGAGCTTGTTGTATGTTCCTCTTGGAAACCTCTCCTTCCTCAAGTGTGCCAGAACTAAATCACCAACTTCGAACTGAAGTTGTCTCCGATGTTGATCTGCTCTGCGCTTATATTCCTGATTTGAATCTTGCAGTCGTTGCTTCACACTGCTGTGAAGTTATTTCATTGCCTCAGTGAATTCCTCTACGCTAGCACTGCTAGTAGCAGTCTATTCTGAACCTCGCAATTCAGAAACTCCTCTCGGTTGTATCCCATATACAACCTGAAATGGACTCTTTCCTGTACTTCGATTCACAGAATCGTTGTACGCGAACTCTGCCTGTGGCAACATGTTATCCCAGCTGCTATGGTGCTCTATCACCAAGCTTCTCAGCAAGTCTCCCAGACTTATGTTGACTACTTTTGTCTGTCCATCCGTATGCGGATGATAAGCAGAACTAAACGCCAAGTTAGTTCCTAGCTTCTTCCATAACGTCCTCCAAAAATGTCCAATGAATTTTGTGTCTCTGTCCGAGACTATGCTTCTCAGCAATCCATGGAGTCGAATGACCTCCTTGAAAAACAAATTCACAATGTGAGTCGCATCGTTGGTCTTCTGGCATGGGACAAAATGTTCCATTTTAGAAAACCTGTCTACTACCACAAAGATAGAATCAACACCTCTTTGCGTCCTCAGCAATCCCAGTACAAAATCCATGCTTATCGCCTCCCATGGTCTTTCTGGTACGGGCAATGGCTGATAAAACCTTGCATTCTGCTTCCTTCCCTTCGAATGTTGGCAAATTCTACATTTGTCAACAAATCTCTTGACATCTGCTCGCATGCCTGGCCAAAAATATGACTCTTTCAGCTTCGCGAACGTTTTGTCGTGGCCAAAATGTCCTGCTAATCCACCACTGTGCTTCTCTTTCAACAGGTTCTCCCTCATGGAGCAATTCGGAATACACAATTGATTACCTCTGAACAAAAATCCTTCCTGGATCATATAATCTATCCAAGGGCTTCTGTCTCTGAGAACTGGATTCTCAGCTACTTCATACGCTTCTCCAAAATCTGCATCTCCTGCATACATGTCCCTGAGATTTTCAAAACCCAATGTTTGGACTCGGAATTCCTGTAGTAACAAACATTTCCTGCTCAAAGCATCAGCCACTTTGTTAGCAGTACCCGAAATGTGTTTAATTACAAATGTAAAATGCTTCATATACTCTACCCATTTTTCATGTTTCTGATTCAACTTCTCTTGTTGACTCACAAACTGTAATGCATGATTATCACTGTACAATACAAATTCTTTCGGGATCAAGTAATGCCTCCACTTCTTCAATGCCTATATGATAGAATAGAATTCTTTATCATACATGGAGTATTTCAGTTTTGCTTCATCCATCTTCTCACTGAAATATGCAACCAGTCTGTCTTCCTGACTGAAGACCGCTCCTATGGCAAACCCGCTTGCATCACATTTCACTTGAAATGTCTTCTGGAAATCCGGCAACACGAACACTGGTTGTTCCGTGATCTTCCGCTTCAATAGATTGAAGCTCTTCTCAGCCTCTGTTGTCCAATGAAAATACTTATGCCGCTTCTTCACTGTGTCCATCATCACTGCGCTAATTCCACTGAAATTCCTGATGAATTTTCGGTAGAAACTAGCCAGTCCATGAAAACTTCTCACCTCGAAAATATTTCTCGGTGATGGCCAATTTTTAATTACCTCCACTTTACTTGGATCCATCTTTAATTCATTTGCCGATATGACAAACCCCAAGTAAATGAGTTATGTCTTCAAAAATGAAGATTTCCTCATGTTGATCAATAGCTTCTCTTGTTGTAGCTTCCTCATTACTGCAGCTAAATGCTTCAGATGTTCAGCCTTTGTCTTACTGAATATCAGTATATCATCGAGATATACGACAAAAAATTTCTCGATGAATTCCCTCAGGATTCATTCATCAACCTCATAAAAGTACTTGGTGCATTTGTCAAGCCAAACGGCATGACTAGCCATTCATACAGTCCTTTGTTGGTTTTGAAGGTTGTCTTCCACTCATCGCCCTCTCTCATGCGAATCTGATGATATCCGCTTTTCAAATCTATCTTTGAAAAATACTTTGCCCCACTCAGGCAATCCATCAGATCGTCCATTCTCGGCAATGGAAATCTGTACCTGATGGTTATCTTGTTTATCACTCTCGAATCGGTACACATCCTCCAGCCTCCATCCTTCTTTGGACTAAGTACTGTCGGAACAGCACATGGACTCAAAATTTCTCTGACTAATCCCTTGTCCAACAATTCCTGGACCTGCCTCTTAACCTCCTCATTTTCTTGTGGGGTCAACCTATATGCAGCTTTGTTTGGAAAACTAGCCCCTGTTATGAGATCAATGTGGTGACTCACACTCCTCATCGGTGGTAACGAATGAGGTAATTCATCCACTATGATGTCAGCAAACTCTCCCAGCAGTTCCTGAATCTCATCTGGTAGATCATCCACTCTTGTGCTAGTCAGAACAATCCTCGGCTTTCTGACCACAAAGAATTGTGGATCTTCTTTCTTCTCCATCTCTGTGAGAAGTTCCTTCCCACTCATGAGAAGTATTGTGTTGCTCACTTCCAGTTTCACTTCCTTATCCTTTATCAGAAGCAATCTATGTATCCTCCCATCCTTCTCCAGGGTATATGTGTTCATTCACCCATCATGAACCACATTTCTGTCATATTGCCATGGTCTACCCAGCAATAAATGACATACATCCATAGGAATGACATCACAGAGTACTTCATCATTATATCCACCTATCTTGAATTCAACTAAACACTGTTTAGTGACACTCACCTGATGTCCCTTCTGTAGCCATGAAACTTTGTATGGACTCAGGTGATCAGTTGTCTCCAGCTCCAGCTTTTCCACCATCTCGGTTGAAACGAGATTATCTATGCTACCGCTGTCCACAATAACCTTGCATACCCAATCCTTGGTCTTGCAAGCTGTTCTGAACAGTCTGGTCCTCTGAGCTGAGTCCTCCACCTCTTTCCTAGGTGTTAAGAGAGATTTACGCATCATCAGTGACCTTTCACCTTCTGTATCTTCAGACTCAACATCTCACTTCTGCGCTTCTGCGACGTGAACTTCTCCAATGTCCTTCTTTTTCTTTGGACACTCAAATGACCTGTGTCCATTCTTTCCACATGTGAAACATGTGATAACTCCACCTCGGCCTCTTCCTCTACCTCTGGTACGAGGAAAATTATTTGCGTCAGCATAATCTCCCTTATGCTCATTATGTTGCCCTCCCTGTTCAATGTATGGTCATTTATGTGAGGTACCACCTCTTTCAACTTTACCCTGAGGTTTCTTCCATTCCTCCTTGGGCTTCTGGAATTTCTCCTGGGCAACTGCCTTGCCTCTGAGCTGACTTCTACCTCGCCCTCGTTGTCCTTGCTTATGGCTCATCTTCTCTTCTGCTTTCAAAGCCATCTGGTAAGAATCCTCCATCGTCCTGATGGTAACCATACTTAATCCATCCTGAATATCGTATCTCAGACCATTCAGATATCTGACAACCTTCTCATCATCGCTCTCCCGATGACCTGCTCTGATGTTCAGTTGATAGAATTCTTCGGTATATTCTTTCACTGTCATCAACTTCTGTCTCAGGTTCTGCATTCTCCTGAACAGATTAATTTAGTAGTCCCTTGGGATGAACTTTCCTTTCATCTTCGCGATCATTCGATCCTAGATTTTGATCTTCTACATACCTTTGCAGCGTCTATCTGCTTGAAGCTCATCCCACCATAATTATGTGTGTCCTTTCAAGCACTTGACAGCATGTCTGACCTTCTTATCCTCTTCGATATCTTTGTAATCGAAGTAGGTATCAAGAGCTCGGATCCAATCCAATAGCTCTTCTGCATCCAGGTTTCCCTCATAGACTGGAATGTCCATCTTCGCCTTCGCACCCATTCTAGCGATAGCTTTTATCAACCGTTCTGTTGATGCATCTTCGGTTGCAAATTCCTCCTCACGTTCAGCCTCAATTTCATCCTTGGAATCACTAAGATCCCCTGCACTAACTGTGCGTCTCTGGGCTGTCTCCATCTCCTCAAGCCTTGCTTGGATATCTCTCATCTATCTCTCCATTTCTGGATTTCCTATTGGCCTACCTCTTCTTCGTACCTCCATGTCCTCTGGACCAGGTGATTGTCTTTCTCTTCTGGGCGGCATGGTCACTTTTTCTTCTTTGCTACAGAAAACAAAGAGTAAATCCCGCTCTGATACCACTCTGACGTAGCCGCACCACCCAGGGCACGTCCGCTCCCTCAGGACCTTCTCTTCCTTCGGCCCAAAGAGCTGAAATGCTCTTCAATTCCCTTATCGGGACTTTCCTACACCCACATAACTCTCCTTATGATCTCCCTTTGTTCTATCGGGAAATCGGAACTCGCATGATCGTGAGTCTCGTGGTCACGAATTCTTATCTCTTTGAATCCCCAAAAACCCAATGGGTAATGACCAACGCTTTGTTGTTCCTGTCGATAATTTCCTCATCGGGAAGTCGGTACTTACTAGGTCGTGATCCACTTACCTCATGGATCCCCGACTCCCGATCCTCGATGCCACTTGGCGTTGATTCCTGCAAGGGTTGACCTTCCACCACCTATCCTCCACTACGTTCTTAACCCCGTCGGGAAATCACGTATCGGGATATTGCGATTCCCGTTGTCATGTGCACGGAACTTTCAATTCCCCGATCCCCGACTCTGCGGGATATCCTGCCGCGTGTCCCTACTGTCGGACAGCTCTGATCCTATCAGGAAATCGTGGATCGCGATTCCAACATGCATGAGTCTCTTGTCTCTGGAAACCCCGATGACTCCGAATCATGACTCTTTTCCTGATGTTTGACACGTGTCCTGCCAAGATCATCGGCTAGGATTCTTCGTCGGTATTTCGGGCCTTACAAGGTCTCGATTCTCTTGATCTTTGAAACCCCGATGACCTGATATCCCGATGACTCCTCAGGGAATCCTCCTCTGCCTCTGGGCTTAACCCCTGTGCAACTCTTCGAGATCTAACAGCTGACGGGTTTTTATCGATCTCCTCTGTAATATCCTAACCGTTGACTTCTCCTCCTTGAAGATTTCTTGAGAATGGCCAAGTGTTCCTTTTCAGAACTGGTTGTCCAACGCCTGCGCTTACAAATCTTGCTTGAACATTCTACGGCACAAAAACCCGGTGCTCTCCTTCGACGATATCACAAAGGTTCTATACCTCCTGAGCTTTTCCACTCTGATTCTTTCAAATGGCCTTGCACGCACTCCTTGCAGCAAACATGCAACACTTCCCAAGTGTTGAATCCTTCCGACTCTGTGCACTCCTACAGCAGCAGTCTTTAATCTCCTTTGCTCAGATTTACAACTGAGACTTCTTCTTCAGCCTGTGCACTCCTTGCACGGCTTCAACAACCCACTTCCACTTATGTGTGAGTGAGAACAAAAGTTAAACTACTGAGCCTTCATCAACGCACTTCTTGTGGATGAATTCAACTGCACACCTTGCAGGAATCTCCTGGCTCAGATAGACAAACAATTGAAACTCATTCCCTGTCAGACTTCAGTTTAAAACATGAAATCACATGCACAGCATATACAAAGCAAATGCATAACAAGAAAGAAAAAATTCCTGAGCATAGCATCAATACACAGAGAAAACAACACAAACCATGAGTTTGAATCAAAGCTTCCTTCTATTAATTCAAATGTTTGTACATGGGTGTTCTTCATACAATATTCTCTGCTTTCTCCTCTCTTCTTGCTCCTGTTCTCAATATGTTACAATGATACAATGAGGGTGTCTAAATCCATTTTCCCTCTTGGACTCTAAAGCTATCAAATCTACAATTAAAATCTACCTACCAGCATTAACTAAAATAAATGTCGTCTATCTACCAAAGGACGAGAGTTATCCGCTCAAGGTCCATTACAATATACAAGTGCGCCTTCATAAATGGATTTCATTAAAGACTTGCGCAACAATCCCAAAGTGTTTTCAAAATTTTGTGTTGGCTTATCCAGCTGTCTCCCGCCTCCGCATTGGCTCGCTTGATGTGTTGGCGATGCTACTGCATTAGAGGTTTTCATCACCAATAAGATGGATAAAAAATCGATGACAATGGAAACCAAACTCCAAGGGTTTTTTTAGATATTGCATCCAAAGAACGCCATATTGGAGATGTATCAAAGAGTGGTGCACAAAGGTCAATGACCTTGGGGGTAAGCTCGAAAAGTGTTGGTAAGCATGTCTAGGCACCGAAGGGTTTTTTTCATGACGACAAGCAATTGATCCTAGTAAAGGAATGCAGCCACAATTCCCTTGAGGATTTTTTCTGTGATGGAAACTTGTTGGGGTCACACTAAACATAGACTAGAATTCAACTTGGATTCATGATTTCCAAGATGGACTATCTCCAATACTGAGAGGGATAAGGGAATGGATGTTGAGTCCAGAGTTTGCATTTGGAGATTTCTCAAAGCTAAGAGTCAGTGAGAATATTTCTACATTATGGGAACAAGTGGGCCAGATTAGATTAGGACCAGAGCTAGTAGGTTGAGACACAAGCCAGAGTTAGACTTGTAGCCAAGATCCAGAGTCAAATCCACATTCCAAAGACACAAAAAAAGTACATTAATCCAAATTGGTTTCCTTGAGCTTTCAGACAAAAAAAAAACTCTCAATGGGGAGGTGTGATCTAAAATGATTTTGAACCAATGAATGAGGTCATATCTATAACTTTGTCGATCAATTTGAGACAGTTTATGAAGATGTTACCATGAGGTTATTTTCCAAATCCTTGTTTGGAGATGTTTCTTTGTGGTTTAAGGGCTTGGGACATGATTCCATTAGTTCATGGATTGAGTTATATAATTCATTTTTAAGATACTGGGGAGAGAACAAGTCTTTTGATCAACACTTAACTGATTTTTGTGATCAGAAGAGAAAAGAAGATGAATCTCTAGCCACCTTCAACAGGAGGTTTCATAGTTTTTATTACAACATGACTATTGAAATTTGTCCTACCGAGGTTGCTTCCATGGTAGTCTAAAATGGCACAACATCCCAATCTATTCCTATACCTCAGAGAAAGAAAATCACCATCCTTGCAGCAGATGTTTGTTGATGCAGAGGAAGTGGAGAGTAATCTCCAGGCATGTGCACAACTCTTTTTTCATATATTGGACAATGTTTTGGATGAGGAAGAAACCGAGGAAGTATATGCACAGCAAGAATCTTATCTGATCTTGCAATTGTTTCAGCATGCTTGCGCATCATTTTCAGATATTAAATCTTTTTCTGATCTTGAAATTATTAAATCAGATTTTTCCATTGTTAAATATGCAAATGTGCATGCTTATAACTCATACCACCAAGGTGAATTTACATATTTGTTGATCCTTTTCCTAATT
Organism: Picea sitchensis; assembly: GCA_010110895.2. Taxonomy (NCBI): domain Eukaryota; kingdom Viridiplantae; phylum Streptophyta; class Pinopsida; order Pinales; family Pinaceae; genus Picea; species Picea sitchensis. Next base: position 35,102 of record SNQJ01S0041379.1, read on the forward strand.
ATGAGCAAAGGGATTATTTTGTTTATGATGAATATCATGAGGAAGGTTTTGCAGAAGGTGCTGACATTTATGTTTTAGAGAAAGTTGTTGCCCCTCATCATCTTACTATTGACTTAGAAAATTGGTTAACATTCTTGGCTCATGATAACCTCCTTGACTATATCCTTTTAAAATTTGGTCAAGAAGTTAGGAAGGAGCTATAGGAAAAGGTGAGTTTGTTCTCTTTTCCATCAATAGATGGCCAACAGGGAAAAATTCAACAAGAAAATAAAAAGTATAAGATTTATGTATCAGCATGTACTAATTCTCCTAGTATTGACTTTGTATGTGACAGTTTTAGAGCAGATTTTTTAGAGGACAATAAAGAGGAGGTTGAGAAATCATATGGTCAGTCTACAGTGATTTTTTCTTCAGATAAAGTTGACCAAAAATTTCAATAAGACACTACAAATAAGTTTATTTACCAAGGAGATAATCAGCAACCAGAAAAATATGTTGTTGTCCATAATTTCTTTGAAGCATGTGATATCTATGGGATGTTTCAAGGAGGTCAAGAGAATTGCAATCTTGTCAGTAAAGCAGAGATTATAAAGGAGCATCCTAGTCTTCTAATGCAGCCAGAATTCTATCATGTGATTCATGATCCTATAGCCATATACATGGAGTCTATTTGTTCAGAAGTTTCCTACATTAGAGATTTTTCCATGCAAGCAATTTGCAGCTGTAAGTATCAATTACTCATAGACTGTGTGATGCATTTGTTTCACCTTTTGTGAGTTTTATTAAAGAGTTACCTGCAAAAAGTTATATTTATCAATCAGATGCTTTTATGGCTTCATTGTAAGTTTCATTATACTTGATTAAGCAGAGTTTAGTTGGTTAGAGTAGGGTAGTGTAGGTAATAATCTCACTTCTGAGAATTTTATTTTCTTCATTTTGCACAGTGTGATCAGATTTATAGTATGAGGTTTGTTTGCAGCAGGTCTTTCAGTTTGCTTGGATAAGTGATAGGTCTTGAAGTATTTCAGAGGATTGGTTGCATAAGTTTAATACAAGATGACTCCATAGTCCAATGGATAAGGAACTGGAATTGCATGTTCTTGGCATCTCATAGGGAGTATTCCATCCCCTATGGAGCCAGATGTTAACACATAGAATTGATTCTCCTTGTCACCTTCTATCCATTTATGTCAAATCAAATTTGATCTATGCATTGTCAACTCACTAGGAGACTTTGCATCATACTCAAAGGAATCCAAGGCATTCATTTACCATCATTGCATTTATGGATCTTGTCAAAAGGATTTTATAGTTTTCAGGGCCTATTTTTAACCAATTTTTAGGGATCATGTCATCAAATTTCCTCACAGTCTCCTCGAAGTATGCAATTATTGTTTGAAATAGGTGTTGCGAACTAGTGCTCTGGACTAGATGAAGAGGAGAGTTGGAGGTCGAAAAACTTGCAAACACACCTATGAAAATTCAAAGACATCAGCATCAAGCCCAAGTCCACTAGGTGCTCCATGAGAGTTTTCATCATGTTTGAGGGTCGAGAAAGGGGTTTTGGTTTGCTTTCCTCTTGGTGCTACGAACTGTCCCATTCATTTGCTGACAGATTTCAAAATCATTTCCAATATGCTATGAACCTTGCTCATTAAAATAGATCACCTCTAGACTTCAACCATCTTTCCCACAGTTCATATTTCACCTGTTTCACTCATTTTTGATATTTGCATTGATAAAAACCATGTTTTGATAGAGAGTTCACTTTCACCTCCCCTTCATTATAATTCTCATATTATATTCCTTATTGTTCCTGGTTGAAAGAGTGTCTTCTATTATACTTCATGTGCATAAAATAGGTGCATAAATCTTTGTACAAGGTCATCTTTTGAAAGCAGTTATGTCATCTAAACCATTAATTTCCTGTGTACTTTGTTTTCACACACAAATTGTCATAACAAATGATAGAAAAAATCCAAGCAATGATTATACATGTTGGCCAAGGATGCTAACCAGGAGGATCTCTATAATCAAGAAATAAATATGTTCGGCTTTCAAGGTCATACACCAAATTTTGTGAAGTTCGTGTTTTATACCTTTGACAAATTTTTGGGTGATTACCATGTTTTTCCAAACATGATTATCATTTGGGTGTTGTCTTTTAATCATATTATTATCATCATAAGGATTACAACACTTTTGGATACTTGATATAATTTTCAGGATGATTAAAAACTTTGGTAAAGTGAAACAATCTCCTACAGGAAATTCGTAGCGCTCGTGTTGTGAACTGGTAATTACGACAATTTGTAACCAATTATCACACAGCATAGGCATTTTTTTATTATAACCTTTGAATGTCAATCTGGGCTCCTATGAAATTTTGTGTGGAGGAAGAACATGATGTTTTTTACTTGCTGACAAAAAATCATCTCAAACTAGTTTGTATTTTTGGAGAAAATCTAAACACATCACCTACTGGAAAGTTTGCAGCGCATTTTGTCACGGGCGCTACAAACTCTAACAGTTTGAAAATTTTGAGCTATGGGAAGGCTTCTAGCTGTGAAGGAAGGTTCGAATGTTCTCCTAGGATTTATTTTGACATGATTTATATGTGTTCCATCTCCATATCAAGTAGCATGACCTATTTCAATAGGCATTTATCACAATATATAAGATCCCAAAAAATAGGAATTTGTTAAGTTTTTGTTGGAATCTTTTGTAACAAGACTCCTAAATGGAGGAGGATCCTATGTATCTCCTTGTTTTAGACCTCCTTAGGGTAGAGAGAGATCATTTACTATATATGGAAGTGTATTTTGAGAAGGAAAATGTTGGAGTGATAGGAAAAGGATTGTTACTATTTTGTAAACTCTCATAATCTGTATATCTGGATGGAGGATTCTTGTGTAGTCAAAGATCAACTTGTGCTCATTTCTTTGTTCATTTTATTTGTATTCTTTCTCTAATGGGATATTGATTGATAAAGGATTTATCAACATATTTGTTAGCAGGATTATGCAGTGGATGATTTACTATGTATTTTGTGAAGCATCTCTTCTTGGAGCAAATCTTTATTTCTTGATTAGAAGGATCCTAATTAATGAAATTTCAGCCATATGAATGTGTCAATCAAGCATGATGTGAAATTGATTGTTCATATTGATGTTCTTTTTATATTTTATTATATTCATCTTTCAAATATGTACTGGTTGGAGATTATGATAGCCCTTTTTGCTAGAATATAGTCTTTGGGATTTTGTGGATTAGATCAAGCTTTGAACCTTATCAGTTTGATCCATTTTTTTAAATATAATCACTCATACAAATCTAAACACTCTGATGGGTATTGGGATTACACTTACAATAGTCTAAGAGTGACTCTCGGTGTTAATGCAACCCATTTTTCCAATTTTCCCCTTTCATCCTTTGATGATCATTGACCTCATCTGACAACTCCATTGAGGTACCTTCTCAGTCAATGGAATTATGGAACCATGGGATGAACCCTCATCCAAAACTTTTTATGCCTCGAGGAGGGAACTTTTACAAATGGAAAAGGAAAAGGCTACTAATAAATTTGTTGAGGAAATGATGAATCCTATAAAAGAGTTATTTCAAAAATCTACCAAAGAACTATCCCTTGAGGATGAAGAAATGCTTGAAGGACAGATATATGAAGAAAGCCACCAAGAAGATCCAAATGAAGATCCAGACAAGAATTTTGATAGGTCATCTTTCTTTCATTGCATCGTCATCTCGTTTTCTCATAGTAGCTTGGTTTCATTTCATATTTCATTATGCTCTACTTGCATATTGATTTCATGCTTAGTTTAGAAATTTTTTAAAAAATGCTAAAATTTTCTCTTTTAGATTAGTTTCATTTTTTTTTATGTATATGGACGAAGGGTGATATAACCACCCTATATTTTACAGTGTTTTGTTATTATAGGAATAGGTCCACTAGGATATGTTTTGGTTCTCATGCACTCTAAGACGAGCACATGTCCCCAGGTAGGAACCAGATGTTATCCCCAACTCCTAGGGATAACTAAGAAGATGATGTCTCGAGGTCCTTGGGTTGCAGACAAGGAGTATCGAGAAACATCTTGACCAGAAATGACCACTTGCACAGATAGAGACCCACCTCACCACCACAACTCTAGGTTTGTCGCGATGGTATCCACCACATCACCTAGTATCTAGAAGACATTGGGTCTTGCTCCATGAGTTATAATTTAGGTATTATGGTGAGTGTCATTTCAATATTTGAGGCATTTGATTTTCTTAAATCTAATATTTCTTTTGATTATGTGATGTTTGCTTGGACGTTATGCTCTTTTCCCTGTTTTACCTTGATGGTTGACATTACGCCCTAGTAAGTGAGTCACCCTTAGGGATAGGGATGCTACTGGGAGGTCCTTTGGATGAGTCATCATTCCATTCTCGACCATACTTATCACTTTCCACACTCCATCCTCTCATATCCTCACATTTTGGGATTTCGGGTGTACTGACCCAAGAAGGGGTTGTCCCTCATTTCATGGGAAGAAGGGGCTAAAGGACCAGAGGGGAGATATCTCGAAAAATATAAAATCCTTCTTATGAAACTTCCATATGCTCTCCTAAATAGCTCTTGAGAGCAATGAAACACTTCTCCTAAAAAATCAAAGAACTGCAAAAGCAAATTAACATTATATAAATGTCCCCACTTGTTGAGGTGTGTACATTCATGTGATGTCCCTTTCTTTCCTTTCATATGGCACTCTGTGTACCTCTAGCTTCAAGTGGCCTTGTGGTACTTCCCCACAATATAATCAATTCACCAATATGGATTACCCAAGGTTTTGGATTTATAATTAATTAATGGCATTGAATGGGTTTGGAAAAAGGATGCATTGAAAACGAAGGTGCATCACACCCTCTACAAAGGCACCCATAAGTGAGACACTGCAACCCCTTGTATGTCATAAAACCCATGCCCAAAATTCTTCCCATCTTCCATGTCACATCATCCACGTGACTTAGAAGGAGGCCCCCTCAAGAAACACCCCTAAATTGAGGAACAATTGACCCAATACGTCGTTTTCTCAACCCTCCCATGCCTAAACTTGGCAAATTGCATAGGGTATTTAAGCATTGGTTTATTTCAATGAGGTAGATTGGATGTACATGCTTGGATGTCTCTTTTATTGATTTTATTTACTCGTCATTATGCTTTGACTTTAGATCCTTGGAGGGCGTATCCATTTTTTTTTCATTCTTTCATTCTTGAGTTAAACTAGTATTTACTAGCTTGTCTCTTGCTTATTTAACTAGAATTTTGGCATATTTATTTGCATCTCTTATTATATTTTTGTTCTTATATATATTATTGTCTAATTCTACAATTAGGGACAGCAATATTATATTTCTTGTCCACCTAACATAATACGTGCATAATTGGTTTTTCTTGTATCTCAGGCAGGTGCAATCACCCTTTGCAGGTACTCATACCTATTGGAAACCATTCACTACCACCAAGACTATTTCCCAATCATTTCTATAGTTAGTGTCTTGACCTATAGGGGCTACACTTCCATCATACCATTTTTCATCTCATTTCCCCCTAAGGTCACCTAAGATTCCCCCCTTGAGGTGATTACTTCATCTATAAAGTGACAGGAATACATTCCTAAGGTGACAGAGGGTAGGTTTTCTCTTAGTTGTCACCATTTTTTGGTTGGGTCAGGATTTTCCTAACCTACAATGTGTGTGATAACAAGGTGAAAAAACTTGGTGGCTCAGATCCCATAAGTCAGGGCACTCAAATGGAACATTATTTCTCCTTGCATGGAATTACTAATGATTAGGACAAAATTTGTTATGGTGTCCTCTATATGGATCATGAACGGTGGAAATGGTGGCAATGGCGTAGAAAGAAACGCCAAGAGTATGTTTCTTGGACACAATTTGTAGCAGATCTTTATGAATGCTTTGACACTAACTGTAGAAATTTTAATACAAATTATGTATTGCCTGGATTCTCCTGATATAACAATTATATGCCACTATTAAATACAGAATTGCTTCTACAAATATTCTTGCGGAATTTAAAACACGATCGCCAATTGCAATATCAAGAAGAAAGATCAATCACACATAACACAGATGTTTTACCAAGAAAGCATAAAGCTAAAAACCCCACTATCATATGTTATGTATATCATGGATCATGAAACAATCTCATACAAAACTCTAATCCAAGAGCTCTTAGTACAATATAAAATCATCTCACACTGTCATACAAAAATTGACAAATTCATGTGCCAATTTACTGCTTCCAGACAGCCTGCCTCCTCTACGCAATTCCTGCTAATGGAAATCCCTGCAATGAATTAATTCATCTTGCCCAGGTTGTGCATTCCTCATGGGCACATCCACTGTGTGTGTGGTTGCATGAGTGCACTCACTAATTTCACAACTGATAGTCAAATTGTCCCTTTCACCTGTTATCTTAACTGGGTCTCCACTGGATCTGACATGCATGTAGTTAACAATGGTAAATCTTCAGTTGCATGTGAGATCATTGATTGTGAATTAATTAATAATTAATTCACTGATCTCTCACTAGTGTAAGTTCAATTACAACTAGTACAATTGAGCTTAACTCACTTAACTGAGTTAAACTACTTCACAACTCACATAACTACACATCCAACTCTGTTAGAACTTCGAATCACTTAGTTACAACTAATTCGACTTGCATGTCCAACCAACCAACCTTTGAACTCAAATTTCCTATAGCTAACTCATTTTCCACTTCAGTTAACTATTTCCAAGTGCTCATTGAGAATAGACTAATATTTATTGTGCAACTATTATTAAGGGATAATAATAGTTGACATACATCTATAAATAGAATTCGCTCACCATATATAAATAGACATCATCTATAAATAGAATTTGCTCATCATCTAAAAATAGATTTCCACCTAAAAATAGCATGAGGCACCATCCTAGTGTAGGTGCATAATTTTCACTAGGATATTCTTGTTGAATATCAACATATAGTTCATGTCATTCCATTTCCGGTGGTATGTGGAACACCACATAATGCCTCATGATTAGAGAGTTATGGCCATGTGAAGTTGTAGAACCCTCATGAGTCATCTAGAAACCCCAAAAGGTTAAAGTAGTCAAAGTGGTTTAACATATTTTTAGAAGGTAAATAATAAAGTGAAGTGATGAGTTTACTATAATTCAAAGTGAATACAAAATAAANCCTGAGGCTCTATCCTAGTGTAGGTGCATAATTTTCACTAGGATCTTCTTGTTGAATCTCAACACTCCCTCTCAACAAGAAAGGGATTATCCTTCACCATGATCCTGTCTCTATGGTATTCGAATTTTCTCCTGGTGAGCTCCTTCGTCAGAATGTCGGCATCCCGATCTTTCGTAGGAATGTACTGAAGCAACATGATCTTCCACTGCACACAATATTTGAGATGATGATACCAGATATCTATATGCTTAGATCTATCATGAAAAACATGATTAATCAAGAGTTTAATGCAACTCTAATTATTACAATGAATCATTGTCAGATCTAAATGAGAACCAAACAAACCAACCAACATCTTTCTCATCCAGATAGCCTCACATGCAGCTTGACTCACTTCCATGTATTTCACTTCCACTGAACTGAGTGCCACGGATCTTTGTTTCCTGTTGTACCAAGAAACAACTGTAGATCCGATACTAAATATCCCCCTAATGTGCTCTTTCTGTCCGTTGGGTTGCCCGCCCAATCTGCATCCATGAAGACATGAAAATTCACCTCATCCATCTGTATGTACCATAATCCATACTCAAATGTGCCCCTCAAGTATCTTAGTAAATGCTTGTCCACCTTCCAAAAGAGATTGGTAGGCTTAACCATCTCTTGATTCAGTTGGTTAACTACATAGAAAATGTTTGGTCTCGTGTTCACTAGATACATTAGTGAACCCACTAACTGTTGATAAACAGTAGCATCCACTACCTCTCCATAAGTAGCATCCTCTTTCCTCTAGCTTCCTGGAAGAGGAGTATCCATGGGTTTGAAGCCCTCCCTGTGAAACTTACCCAGTATCTCCCTTGCATACTTGCCTTGAGACACAAAAATTTCACCATCTCGCTGCCATATTTCCAATCCAAGGAAATAATTAAGAAGGCCCATATCCTTCATCTCGAACTCCTTTGCAAGGTCCTCCTTGCATGAGTGTATCAGTTTCTCATCACTAGTTATTATTAAATCATCAACATATAGAACAATGATTAAAAGATTACCCTTGTAGATCCATCTCGAACCTACCACTGATTTTTTGACCGGTCTTGGGACAATTTCCCATGCATTGTTTTTGACAATGGAGTCATATTCCTCCACCATAGAATCAACCCAAGTGAGATCCTGCACTACTTCCTGAAATGAATATGTCTCAGTCACAATACATTTTCTCATGAGAGCCATGTATCCAATAAATCGATCAGGAGAATGTCTTTGTCTGCGTTGTGAAGTAGGGGCTCCTACATTCTGTGTAGCATATAGTCTCAATCTATCAGCTTCAGTGATGTGCTTTCTGCCATTTATGATGGATGGCTCTACATGAGTGGATTCCTCCACTCCATGAACCTCCTCATGTGGTTGATCCACATATTGAGACTCATCTTTGGGAACCAGCAGTTCCTCCTCCGCATGCAAGTCTAGCTCCCTCTCAAGTGACAACCGCATGGCTTTACCCTCATCGAATTTTATATCCCATCACATAACAGTCATATTACTGTTAGGAAAATACACACGATAATTATGGGGTGTTTCTGTGTACCCCACAAATATCCCAACTTCAGCAATCAGCTCCAACTTCTTCCTGGCATTCTTGGTCACATGCACATAAACAGATGAGCCAAAAATATTTAAATGAGAAACATCAAGTTTCTTACCAGTGAAAGCTTCTTCAGGTGTACTCATGCCAAGTACTCTATGAGGACAATGTTTTTGCACATAAACAACAGTGTCTCATGCTTCCACCCATAAATGCATTTGGAGGCCCTGATCATGCAACATCACTTGTGTTGCACCCACGATCGTCTGGTTCTTCCTCTCCGTAACCCCATTTTGTTGTGGGTTATGAGGTGCTGTGAGTTCTCCTCGAATTCCTTCTTTTCTACAGAAGTCTTTGAATTCATTAGAGATGTATTCTCCACCATTATCGCTCCTCAGAGCCTTCACTTGCTTCCCTGACTCTTTCTCCACCAATTCTTTAAACTCACAGAACTTTGAGAATGTTTGATCCTTCTTCTGAATGAAGAATATCTAGCATTTACGAGAAAAGTCATCAACAAAAATAACATGATACTTATGTTTTGTTGTTGAAGCAACTGAGAATGGTCCACACACGTCTATGTGAATTCTCTCCAAGATCACCGAAGCACGGTTCTCCTTTTCATGAAAGGTAGACTTTGCATACTTCCCCATGGTGAAACCCTTGCACTGATCTAACTGAGCAATTGTTCCCATTGGAATTCCAATAGATATTTGTTGCATGATCTTCAAGGCACCATGATGAAGATGGACCAATCGCATGTGCCATAATTTTCCCTCATCCCGGCTCACCACTTTTTCTGCCTTGCCCATCATGACAGCGCAACCATCTACCTCCAGCTTGTAGATATTCTTAACTTGAATCCCTATCTTATTGACTTGACCTGTTGTTTTATGTCGTAGGAAGGATTTTAAATCATTGAAAACAACATCACAGTCTTTGTCCTCCAACATTGCGACTGAGACCAAGTTTTTCTTCAGACCTGGAACATGCATAACATCTTTCAATTGAAATGGTTTACTTGAATGCCTCTGAAAGGTAATGGTACCAATGTCAGTCGCACTATATCATCCATCGTCGCCCATCTCTATATGCATTTTGAGATCTCTCTCCTCCAAGTCACTGAAAATATCCTTATCTCCCATCATGTGGAAGGAAGCGCCACTATCCAAATACCTCACCGATCCTAATGCACTTGACGCCATGCATGTGATCAGGGAGAAGTCAAGTTCAAATTTCGAGGCAAGGGGCTCACTAGCTACAGCTCCAACAACCTTCTTGTTCTTATTCTTCTGCGGACAATTAGTTGTGAGATGCCCATGTTCATGACAGTGAAAACACTTCACTTTGGAAAAATCCATCTTCTTTCCTTTAGACTCATACTTTGAATGGAATTTCTTCCTCTTCCCTTTCCTTGCCTTGGAATCCAAAGAACAATCCTCTTCATCATCATGCTTTGATGAAGATCCATCTCTAGTGTTCCGCCTGAACTCCTCCTGCACCAAATTCGACCATAGTCATTCTCAATCTGGAAATTTTTCCCTTCCATTGGCAGAGTCTTGATAACTGTGCCAATTTTTGGGAAGCCCTAGGAGAGACAAGATCACCAAATCATCATCAATGATTGTTATTCCCACACTCCCCAGCTCATCCTGACATTGGACAAACTTCGTGAGATATTTTGGAATGGAGTCGCCCTTCTCCATATCGATCTTCCTAAGTTTATCTTTGAGTGCCAATTTCCTATGGTCGTTGTTGTTTTGGAATAGATCTGTTAAAGCCTTACACCTTGCATATGGTGTGGATTTCCCATGGAGGTTTGAGACAATGTGTTCTCATACTCCCTCTAACAGGATCCTCCTCACCTTTGCCACTTTCTTTTTCCATGCATCAAGATTTGCAGCGTCTGCATCATCTAGCTTACGAACATCCTTATCAATGAATTCCTTCAAGCCATTGTCTTCGAGTATTTCCTCTATCCTATCCTTCCAAGAAATGTAATTTGTGATGACCTCGAGTGCATACTCTAACCTCAATCCATTGAAATCCATTTCAATCTTGAATCAGCTATAGCACCAAGAAAGTCTTTCTGCAAATTCGAATTCTATCCAATCACAAACTCAGCTTCTGCAATTTTTTGCGCTCTGATACCATGTAGAAATTTTAATACAAATTATGTATTGCCTAGATTCTCCTAATCTAACAATTATATTCCATTGTTAAATACAAAATTGCTTCTACAAATATTCTTGTGGAATTTAAAACACGATCGCCAATTACAATATCAAGAAGAAAGATCAATCGCACATAACACAGATGTTTTACCGGGAAAGCATAAAGATAAAAACCTGACTATCATATATTATGTATATCATGGATTATGAAACAATATCATACAAAAATCTAATCCAATAGATCTCAGTACAATATACAATCGTCTCACACTGTCATACAAAAATTGACAAATTCATGTGCCAATTTACTGCTTCTAGACAGCCTACCTCCTCTACGCAATTGCTACTAATGGAAATCCCTACAATGAATTAATTCATCTTGCCTAGGCTGCACATTCTTCATGGGCACATACATTGTGTATGGTTGCATGACTGTACTCACTAATGTCACAATTGATAATCAAACTGTCCCTTTCACCTGTTATCTCAACTGGGTCTCCAATGGATCTGACATGCATGTAGTTAACAATGGTAAATCTTCAGTTGCATGTGAAATCATTGATTGTGAATTAATTAATAATTAATTCACTAATATCTCACTAGTGTAACATCAGTTACAACTAGTACAATTTAGCTTAACTGAGTTAAACTACTTCACAACTCACATAACTACACATCCAACTCTGTTACAACTTGGAATCACTTAGTTATGACTAATTCGACTTGCATGTCCCACCAGTCAACCTTTGATCTCAAATTTCCTATAGCTAATTGATTTGCCACTTCAGTTAACTATTTCCAAGTGCTCATTGAGAATAGACTAATATTTATTGTCCAACTATTATTAAGGGATAATAATAGTTGACATACATCTATAAATAGAATTTGCTCACCATCTATAAATAGAATATCCTCATCATCTCAAAATAGACTTCCACCTAAAAATAGCTTGAGGCTCCATCCTAGTGTAGGTGCATAATTTTCACTAGGATCTTCTTGTTGAATCTCAACACTAACACCCACTATCTAGGTTATTTGACCAAGTTGAAACAATCTAACACAATGGAAGACTTTATATCTTCCTTTGAATTCTTTGCTTTCCGAATGGAGGGCATGTCAGGTGATTTATTCAAGGAATCCTTTATCAGTGGCCTCAAGGATGAAATTTGTGCCCAGGTCCTAATGGCTCACCCTTAAACTTGGTTGGAAGCTACTCAATGATCTAAGGAAGCACAACAGATTGTCTCTTCCCAGAACCACAAACCCTCCTGTATTCCTCACACTCGACCTACCAATCCTACTCCTCCTTCCACTGCTCTCAAAATATAGAAACTAACTCGAGAAGAAATGTTTGAACACCAACTCAAGGGTCTTTCCTATAATTGTGATGAAAAATATGTTTTGGGGCACAAGTGTAAGGAAAAGAAACATTTTATGGCCATTTCTGAAGATGTTGTTGAAGAGGAGGTCAAAGTGTCCCCAGTGGAAGACCTACCCCCAATTGATGCTCCTACTCCACCCTCTAATCCATGATAATTTGAACCATTGATTTTGTTGCATGTCCTTATTGTCTTCTCTGCTCACCAAACCCTTAAGCTCATTGGCTACATTAAGAATAGGAAGGTTACCATCCTCATTGATAGTGGTAGCACCCTTAATTTTATTCATTGTCGAGTTTCCCAGAAAATCAATTGTTATATACATGATGTCAACAATTTTCAAATCATGATTTCTAATGGAGGTTCCATGAAATGTGGAGGGTGTTGTCAAATTGTGCACCTACAAATTGGTCAGTATCACCTAGAATCTCATATGTTTTCCATCGACATGTGTGGTTGTGACATTGTGCTAGGTGTTGAATGGTTACGCATTGTGGGACCCATCCTCCTAGATTTTAAGGAATTAACCATGTAATTCCAACATGAGGGATAGTAGTATAAGTTCCAAGTCATCACAATAGGCTCCCCTAAGATAATCAGTTCCCATCAAATGGAAAAGCTCCTCAAAAAAGGTCATTCGAAAATTATTTCCCAACTCCATTCCATTCAAGAAGTTGAGACACCCTCTATGCATCCTGACCTCCAATCTATCCTCTCCAAACACCAAGTCATGTTTTCCACTCCCCATGGACTTCCCCCTTTGTTGAAGGAAAATCTCCATGTGGACAGGTAAATCTCCTCTTGAGAGCTAGACTCTTAACTCTTAAGACAGAAGATGCTTATCATGGACACTGACTTCCTTTTAGATCTAGAAAAACTAATGTGTGAGGAGGAAGGGGAAAAGAAGTACCTTTTACTGGTGTTTGTCCCTACACAGTCCGAGTTGAGCTCCAATCTTACGCTCCTCGATAAGCCCTATAGACAAACAAAGATACAACCACTTCCTATTCTATTGAGATTAGCTCGAAATAGATCTATCTATAAGAGACAAATTCATGTGAGATCAAACACAGATTTGAAAGAAACAGACCAATCATATTATATTAAAGAGAACAACAACGAAGAAAACTTACAACCGTAGATGTGAGTGCAGCAGCTTCATCAAGTTCCCCTTGTCCAACCCTTTCTTAAATAGTCCACACGCAGAATACTGATACTCCAAATGGCATACCACTCATGAGATCATAAGTTTGGTATAATTCTCAATCTCCATTCCCCCTCTCCATGGAAACCCCTCATTATATAGGATTTGGAAGTTTAACCACCATAGAGAAGATCTCTCATCAGATCCACTAAGAAAGGGATCTCTAAGATATTTGGGGAGAAAATATATCTTAAGGATTTTGGGGAGGAAATATCTCTCAAGGATTTTAAGGAGGAAATATTTCAACCATCTATGAGATCCTCCACCTTCCCTAAAAAATAGGAAACCAAGTGTGAGGTGTATCCTCACACTTAATTACTATATTTTTCATGAATATTAATAATAATTCATGTGCCCTTGATTCTCTCACTTAATCAATTTCTTTTCCATGAATATTAATAATAATTCATGTGTACTTAGTATTTCTTTGCCTTCATGTAATATATCCCTCCTCCACATTGACTAGGGATCATGACATAGGTTATTCCATGGTTTCAAGGTGTATGCGACACATATACAACACTTTACGACACTCAGGGCGAGGTACCTAGGTGTGCAAATTTCATGTGTAACAGAATGCCCCCTAAAGTGTGAGGTCAGAAGAGAGAATGATGGCTGAAACACTTTACAAATATTTAAAGAAAGAGCGTGGACTCGGAGAACCTAATAGAAGTTTCACACAAACATCCAACAAATATTATGACATGCTTCAAACCCAAGGCAGGCATACCTATGCTTGGGTGATCAAGACTTGCAAGATATGGCTGCCATAAAATACACTGCGGATCCATAATTATATTGATAAAAAGGTATAACCACTGAAGATACATTGTGGATCTATACTCCCATGACCTGAACTGATTGTAGCCACAAAGAATACACAGTGGATCTATGAGATGACAAGACATAGCCACGACCAATACAAAGTGGATCTATGTGATAGTATATGTGTCATTGTTCAAGAGAAACTCCATCGCAACCTGGGCAAAGTACATATCAGAGTGATCACTCAACCCAGGGTCTTCTTACCGATCCTGATGTAGTATGAATCTAACCATGTGAATATATGTCCTGATGTCGAACATGGTAGAAACCACTTGATTATCGGTCAATGATGTAAACCGTTAACAAGTGTGAGGGAAATCACCATTGATGTCAATGATTCCCAAGGTACCCTAGTACATTCCAACGAATGTGAATGGATGAGTTGAATTCAAACATCTGTGGAATCATCCAATCAGAGGGCAATGATGTTAACCCACTGTCGGACACAAGGAGGCATGCCATTAAGGCATGCAAGTCCCAAGGTACTAACTGGTTTCTAGGTCTAATCCCTAGATAATGTGTTGAGGTCGACAAGGAAATACTTGTCGCAGGAGGGCCTTGATGTATCCCCCATCAACGAAATGAAACCAACATAGAGATGTGATTGGTGGATCAAAAGAACATGGACTGACACGGGTATTGAAACAAGATATTTGTGATGGTTGACTCTCGAGGCAGATACTTCCCTTGAACACTGAGGTACGACAGCAGAAAAATGACATGGACCAAAACTTGATGATGGAGTGGATGTTGTGACTTACGTCAGGTGACCCAAAGGAGTAAAGGAAACTTAAAGGATTGGCTCATTGCAGAGGTTCAGCGGATTAAAATGCGTGCAAAGACAAGGTGTCGTGTTCAAGGGCGACCATAAGAGTTACTTAGTGATGTTCTCAAAAACTACTTGACTTACATCTTTCAATTTTTCCCCCATCTAGATAGATGAGTAGCTCTTTTTGATTTAACGAGCTTGAGGAGGGTAACACATGCTCGATATATCTTACCTTCAGTAAGTCCCTCTTCCTTTGTTTAACGAATTGGAAGAAGTAAGGGTTCGGTCCCGTATGGGCCTGTCGATGTTTGTTTAACGAGTCCAAAGATAGAAAACTCGGAGGTTTTTCATGATTATAGAGTCTGGAAAAACACTTAAAAGAGAACTCTCTGAGTTCCTTTTTCATAAAGTAGTTTGATGAGACCGAAAAAGATATAAACTATCGCTCAACAGACATTTTCTTCAAGTACTTTGACGAGCGTGAAGAGAACAAGGTCACTCGGCAATATTTTCATGTTTAGAGAGTCTGAAAAGAACTTAAAGATGACTCCAATGTTGTCCTTTTTCATAATGTTAGTCTCGCGAGGACGAAAAAGAGATAAATTATCACTCGAAAGACACCCTTTCAAACCTTTTAATGAGTGGGAAAGGAAGCAAGATCACTCAACAATCTTTTCATGTTTAGAGAGTCTGAAAAGAGCTTAAAGGAGACTCCAGGGGGTTCCTTTTTCGCGTATCCATACAGGTCCAAAAAAGAGATAAAAGTTTACCTGGATGCATTCTCATGTATTTACGGGCACGATAAAGAACAAAGACTAAGCTCGGTATGCCCCCAGCTTGAGAGCTAGTGGCTTAACTTCAGAAAGATCATCAAAGGCTGGAGACACTAGGAATCAACCAAGCAAACAAAACTTCTCTCGATGATCGTACTAGTTGGTGATGAAATCCAACTTTGCGTAATCAAGTCGAGAAGGTGCTAAGATATGGTGGAATAGTTACAATGGTGACCTACTTAACGGACTTTCACCTTGGTGCAAGCTTCCACGCAGTAATTGTGGATTTACCCTCCAAGGAGCCCGAGTGAGTTTGACCAATGTCTATTCCAGGTACAGTGA